>JAFBJU010001020.1:148415-200466 GCA_016785305.1 Colistium nudipinnis
TACACACACATATACGACACATTTGGCATTGGCCTACCATAAGAATGTAAATAAACATCATAGGCTACTATGTTGCTGAACAGAACATTCAAAAATAGACTCGTATTAAAGTTGTATCTTCTCTTGAAATGCAAAAAAACATTATTGTGTCATTGTCACTTGCTTTGTTTACCCTGGCAGCAGGGCTATTATGAGATCAAAAAGATGGCTTTTTAATTAGCTACTGAGGGAGACTACATGCAGTAGTACAACTGTATGGCTTACTGCTTATTAAAATGGTGGCATGTTTCTGACTTCAACCACATGGTGGTCTTCAGTTATTTATGGATGTAGAACAAAAGGGACCACATAAAAGTAAATCTGTCCCGTTACACCTATGACTGACTTGTATTGTATTGTATTGTTCTTGAGAAAGCGCCACTACAACGTTTCAAATCATCATCAATCCCTATTTTCAGTGTTATACGTTTTATGTGTTCAGGCTCGCTGCAGAGATACTAAAAAAGCTCTTTCCGATGCAGTAACGCGGAGCATTTCTGTCCACAATAATCTCACAACGATTGTTTAAATTGTACAAACATACGTAATCATACGTGGCGATTGCTGCAAAGTACCTTACATACACAACAACCAAGGTTAGAACCACGGTACAAAACAATACCCCACCTTGGTTCATCATATCATATCAACAGAGCCTGTGTTTGTTTATTGGCCCCCTTTAGAAACATTGGAAATGACATTTGAATGAAAACACAGCCTGTAGTATTTTATTTATCTATTAATATAATGTTTGAATGGATGTATTAGATCCCATACAGTGCACTTTTAATTGTAGCCCATTGTAAAGCCCATTGCCACCCCTTGCTTGATTAAAACAAATAAAAAGGCCATGATGGACAAAAAACTAATTTCAAATATGCCACATTGCTGAATTAATATTTAACAAAGTTATAGTGCGTATACCTTTAACATTGTGAGGTGATGTCCACATATGATTCATTCATTCTGCTTCATATCATTATGGGAAGCACTGAACTGAAGTACAGTTGGTAGTTCCACATTTCTAAAGCTGCAGTACTTATGGATTTTCAATCCCCGTGAAGAGTGTTCCCGGTGTGTTATTATGACACTGAATGCTGAGTAGTGTAAAATACAAATATCGTCAATGGGGCATGGCACGGTGAAAGCTTTACTACCGACTTTTCCCCCTGCAGAAAAGTTTTGACACTGATTAGGCCAGACAGCATCATTACAATAAAACCTGTCACGCAGTCAACACTGATGAAGCGGGTGTAGATAAATCAGTTCATATATCAGTACTTGTTAGCATACTTAATTATGACTAATTATTCAGTCATTATTTTCAAAAGGAGCTATTAATTTACACCAGTCAAAACACGTCAATTAGTGTAGACAACGTTTTTTTATACCCTCAGTCACAGGGATATAAGTGACACAAGGTGTTGTGCATTTTTCATTGAGATAATTTTAAAGACCAAGCTCATACTTCCGAAACTTTCGATGCATCACATTACTATGAATTCATCCTTACCTGGTGTGTGATCTGCTCGTAGAGAGTATTCCATTTCAGTTTGTTTATTCGAGGGAGGTGGCTGCAGTGTATGCATCGGGTGACATTGCAAAATGAGCTAGCCTCTACCTCCCGCTTTCTGTTTTAACTGGTAGAGAGCAGGAACAAATTGTGATCATCATCATTGTGACCTCTTTTTTTGTAAGAATTAGAAACACACTGCGTCTGCTCTCATTTCTTACAAGATAGCTGAAAAAGGGCCCTAGTCTGTGATTCATGTAGACAGTGTGTAGGCTGACTGCGATTGCAACCAGTATTCCTTCTGTCTTCATTGGTTCTTTTAGATGGGCTTTTTTTATGTCACAGCTTTTAGTCAGTCATTTCGAAGCATGGAACTAGGAGGTCGAGTGAAGGGGGCTCCGCCTCTGGCCTAATAAACTGTATCACCATAAAGCCCAGTTGTGTTTATTTCAGCAGACATATTTAGGTCACTCTGTTCTTTGTTGTATTCTTTACAAGATTGTGTTGGGGTAGTCCACAATGATTAACGGAAGTTTAATGAGCAATTGTGCAAATTCATGGCACCGTTGTTTGAGTCTTCGCGAGCAGCCCATTGAAAGCATGGCCTGCAAGTTTATGTTAAGTTAACTGTGTGCAATCGCTACTTTGTTACCAACGGGTCTGTGTGCCGATGTCTTTGTGGATGCATGTGTAAATTCAATTGCCAGGCTTTTGCTTTTGTTACACATTTGAATTGAACATTATGTCAAGAAATAAATCCCTCTTTTCACAGAATCCTGACTGAGTCCCATTTGTCCACTTGAGTTTCTGGACCCTGTTATTGTGCGCAAGGGCTGACCGTCAAGCCTTACTGGGACTCTTGAATAGTCCAGAGCAATTGGAAATGGTATTAGTGAAGCCCGGGATTCTCCAATCATGACATGTGGACACGTCTATTATAAAATTGGCCCACCATCTTCTACTCACTGGTGATGACAAGTACCAATTTAGGTTAATTAACCTTTGCTTATTCGTTTTTTCATCAGTAAGAATGTACGTTAACCATTTAAAATACTCCTTCCCATAACTTTGGCCTGCTATTGATATTTACAGACTAATATCACATGTCGCTATCTCTTGAATCTATGAATCATGAAGGTGGGTTTTAGTTTATATTAGAATTAGAATGAACACAACTACTAACATACTCAATTCTAATATAATCACCATTCATTCTATACAGTTTATGTCCTTTAACTGCGGCAGGGATAATCCTAGTGCTGACGCAAAATGTGCCAAAACCGTTGTTATTGAAACTCTTAAGTGTGCTGATTAAAAATTCCTTTCATTTTCACAATTCATTTTGTAACACAAGCCGGGAAATCTCACATCCTTGCACGGCTTTCAACTCGTAACTACAGTTCACTTTTTTAAATATTTAAAATGATATAAAAAAAATACATTTACTGTATATGAATATGTATTACGCTTCATTTCTGTGATCAAAAGGTGTGCGTTCTGGGTTAGGAAAATAAGCTTTATGAAGTGAAATAAGAGTTTCGCGTTATATCACTTTAACAGGATTGTTTGCAATATACCATGTAAGCAATGGTGTTAAGAGATCACGGCCCTGTTTGTTTAATTTCAGTATATGTTACTGGTTGTTCAGGAGTCATGTCACTTTTCCTGGGTTGAGATTGGCTGTGGGGCGGGATCTAGCGGGAGAAAGAGAAAGGTAAACACTACGCGGCTAGCGATCCTCCAGAGGGAGAACTAGCAGCGTTTTCTATAGCGTTTTGCCAGTTTGTTTCGCTGTAGAATATGAAGCGCGAGACGTCCAACCGGTGGGGATGTACGTGTACTGCAAGGACTTCGGTGACTATTGAGAAAGTACCCAATAGTAGTGTGCTAGCTTCCAGCTAACTAGCCGAGCGAGCTGGCTGCGGGGGACACGCTGCGGCCCAGATGGCGCTCCAGGTGACCCGGATGAAACCTGGTGGCTCCTCTGGCAACGCGGGAGAAACAAGGTGTTTTCCTGACGGTCAGCGAGCAGGCCGACAGCTAATTCGAGAGGACGGAACGCAGAGCTCGTGAGTACTCCTTTTTTTTAAAACATTATTATTTATGCTCCTCTGCATTGTAGCGGGCTCACGAAGTTTTTGGTCACCACGGTCCCCAGCATCGGTTAGGCCTGTAGCCAGGCTTCATTTCCTTTAATTGTCTCGATAAATATCATTTTGCGTGGCTTCTTGTTTGTGTGGATTGACCCATTTTATTTCACGGTACCATATTCTCTATTTCTTGTGTGCAATTCCTAAACGTTATCTATGTGACAAAGGAAAAGGGGCATTGATAGTCATCTAATTGAAACAGCAGAAACAAATATAATTGTTTTGGCAAATTCATTGTTTGGTTAATTGTCCTGTTAAAAAAAAAAAAAAAAGTTTTGTTTTACCTATTGCATTTTTTTTTATTTCCTTGAGAGTATTCCTTTTGTTTTCATTTATTTTATTGTGATAATACTTGAACTGGGAAGATAATTGTTCAGTGATTACTATTAGAAACATAACTAGGCTTTGTGTTGTAATCAGTGACATTATAATCGTATTAAAAAAAAAATAAATCTAACTAAGGGAACTTATTTGAACTCGGGGACGCAACCTACTGCTGTCCAATCAATTATTGTTGTGGAAGGGAAAACGTGCACAAGAGCGTCAGCTGGAAACCGATAATGAGCAGGGACCGTCATTCAGTATTAGCCTGAGGCATATAAACCGAAGTCGGCAAAGTCTCTGCCACGAGGGAGAGTGTTGATTAATTTGTCAAAGTGTGCTGTTTCCAAATTCCGTTTCATTGCTGCTTTGAGAGTGTGGGTCACTTTTATGACAGGTGATCATTCACATGCATGGTTGTAGGCAGACAGGCTGCCTTCAGCATTTAGGGACTTAAGGTACTGCCATTTGGATAATTCAGTATGTCATGTTAGGGGGTTGTTGCTCAGGCTGCAGGGGAGCAGATAAATGGAAAACTCACTCTCTCACTCGCACGCACGCACACACACACACACGCACACATACACATACACACACACACACACACACACACACACACACACACAGTGGTGCCTCTTAAAAACTGTCCTGTGCGTTTCATCTTTAAACATCACTGTGTCCTGAGACAAGGCCTTAGCTTACCAGAGATTGATGAGTGTGTCTGTGAAACGCAGACACTAAGCTGGTGATCTTTGAATTGACTTGGACCACAAGGCACATGATGAAAATACATTGCCTTTCTGGTCTTTGTGAGGACAACTAGAGTGCTCTGCAGTAGGTTGCAGTAGCTTAGCTACTAAAAGGAAATGATGAAAAATGGACTGGATCGATGTCCACCCACACACCCCCCTCCCCCCTTCTAATATTTTTTTTACCCAAGAAAAGGAAACCCTACACAATAACTTGCAGTTGCCATGCATGCACAAAACCCCCACTTCTTATAAGTGACGGGCTCTTGTCATTCACAGGGCAAAACTCTCATTATAGAGAAGCACTGCACAGATGTATTGGAATACATTTCAAAACTCGACTTGAAGAATCTTTACTTTTTTGAAGTTAATTCATCTAAGATTAAAAAGGCGAACGTTTTTCGAGGCAGCAAATTGGGTATGAACTAGATTTACTCTCCCTCTGTTCCTCAAACACACATTGACATGCCAAAAACAGAGTTAAAAGATGAATATTTATTTACTCATAATATTGCTATGGCTTATACGAAATAAGATAACTTGTATGTGGGAATTGGTGGATTCAGTATTTCCTTTTTAATGTATAAAGTCACGATCAAGGATTTAGAATCTGCAAATTAAACAAACATTCGATGATGCATAGAGTTTTGGACATTTTGCGCAACCGTAGGTCTCATTTTACGCAGTTTTCTAAAAACAAATGTGGAATTTGATGTCGATGATTTGTGAGATGATTTACAAAAAGACATTTACGTCTTGGCTGTGGGGGGAAAAAATAAATGTTGCTTGCAACTTCTGAGTCACATTCAGAGCAAACAACATCATGTCCAAAATAGCACTGTGGTATATGCAGGCAGGGTGCTTTGAATAAAGGAAATGAAAAAAACATTTGTCCCATTGATGTATACTGATATTTTATTAATTGAGTAAGTCAAACAAACAGTTCAGCACAAACTGTCGGTACGGGGTGGGAGGGTGGGGGGCTTTGTGCTCATTTAATGAGGGTATTACGCTTTTTGGAGAGTTGTCACAACAACTGAGAAGCATTTTCCTAACAGGCTCTGTCCTTTTATGTTGTTGGACAGCTGTGCATAGACTGGTTCATATGACCCTCCTCTCTCCAAAAATTCCACTTTTGTAGCTGGACGTGTTTGTTTGTTTTCGTTGTGTGTGAGTCGGACGGCGAAAGAGGCAGACAGACACACTGGCTTGGCCATTTTCTGAGGTAGCTGGCGTTGCCTCATTAAGAGCTCAGTGGTGGTTTTGTTTAACCCTGATATGGCTCAGTGGTGCCGACAGCTGCACATTACTGGCTGCCCAGTGCACACCTACACTACCTGCCAGCAAATAATGCACTGTCATTTTGTAATTTTCATCTGATCACAGTTTTAGCTTTGCACCGCACATTTTATTCTGTCTTGGTCTATATATAATCTCCGGTTTCATGCGTGGAGGTTCCCATAATAATTTGGACATGTTTCCCAATAGAGGTGGTGTCATGGATCCATCACAGATGCCAGTTTGTGCGAGTGGGCTTGGCACTGTGATAACATTATGTTTTTTGATTTTGTAGCTTTCTGCAGGTGGAGGTTGTTCACATGGACACGGGAGGCACATTTGCAGGCAATTTGCGGGTTCCTTTGTTTGTTTTGTTGTTGTCGGTGCAGCCAAAGTAATTTGGGCGATTAACATATAATCACGGCATAAAAATGCTTTCTATTTTACGTTATGACATAAGGGCTACATTGACATTGCAATGCTTTGCTCAGAGGTATACGTAAGTGCCCCTTAACGGAATATAGTCACCCTGGTTAGTAGCCAATTCAACTGCCTGGAGGCAATGAGATGTGTGTAGAATACCTGGCAAGGATGGCCGGCCCGTAGTCTGTGGTTCTGTATAATGATTACATTTACACTTAGATGAAATTCTTCTGGTGCCTTTGGAAAAAAAAAAAAATAATAATAATACAAGTCTCGATCCCCCAGTTTCTCTGGCACACGTGTTATCCCTCTCTCTATCCATGCATGAGTTCATGTGTAGTGATTTGAGAGGGCTGGGTATGTGTGATTACGTTTTAGTAGACCAAAATATGGCTTCATAAACAGCTCCCAGATTTCCAATGAAAAAAGGTGGACTGAAGATAAGGCACCGTTAGGGTTTCATCAACCTTCATATGGTGCCTCAGGAGTGGCATGTCGAATTAAGTATTATGTTTAATTAAGTGGAAACCTTTCTGTCATAAAGAAATGGCCTTCCTAAATGTGGCGATCAACCTTACGATCGACTTGGTCTTGACCTGAGCGCAGTTTGGCACAGGCCACCACAATATTGCAATATTCTAATATTGCAATATATGCTTGCATTGACCTTAATGCTTAAACATTTCCTTCAGCTCAACCAGGATGAAGGTGAGCTACTCGACAATGAACTGGAGACACACGGAGAGAACGAACTCGACACTCAAGAGAATTGCATTCAACCCAAAGCACCAAGTAAAAAAACGTATAGACGTTATCATAGACAGTAATATACGTTTTGAATCCCCTCATCTCCAATGTATCTTAATCTGCCAGTAATGGGCTTTACTATAATAATGTTCTCCATTCATGTCTACCAAAAAAGACCATAGATCAGCTTCAGTGTAATATTCCGATTCAGAGCCGCTTTAGCTGCTCCCATGCTCACATACGAGACTTGCGTTAAAGTGGCGATCTCTTTTTGAATGGTTACTTTTTGAGTTTATTTTTAGGATTTCTTAATTGCTTTACCAATCACTAAACGGTCTCACTTCAGACTACTTTGGCCACTTTTAACCGCTGGGGACCCAGCCCGGAGCGACCTGTCTGAGAATTTGAGCAGAGCAGGGAAAGCGGAAATGAACCGCCCCTTTTTAGCCTGGCCTTTGTCTCGTCTAGTTTGACAGTTTTATTTCGTAGTCTTTTATCGCACCGTTAGTTTAATACTTGAATCACCAGCCTCTCTGTCAGTGTCATTTTTAAAAAACCCAAGATTTGAAGAAAAAAATACTGTTAAGACTTACTTGTTCTAGCATTGGTTATATGTCTTGAGTTTGAAAGTTTTGCCCTTTGAGGAACTGCGCCACACATCACTTGTTCATTAAAGCATGACCGAAGTTTTCATGATCTGTGTCACGGAATGCAAATGGCACGTTAATCAAAACCTGACACATGACTTGTTCTCATTAGTGTCAGCAACAATAATTGTTAAACTTGGCTCATGCTATTCTGTAATCCCTGTTGGTCATTTTAATTTAATTTGCTTCCGCGCACGAGGCATTTGCTGAAGCAAGCTATATCTTGCACATGCCTGCACATAATAATGTCCAGTCCGCTGGGGAAATTTATTCACCTAATATGCTTGCATTGCCACAAGCAAAGATCGTCTAATGTAATATGGTTATTCCTAAGTGATATAAAGTTGAATAGGTAAGGAATAATGCATGACACAAAACGCGGTGAGGTGGGTGTTCAAGGGGTATAAACACTAGATATGAAAGATGAAGATATGAACACTATTGAACATGAGCAATCATTCAAAAAGACTCTCTCCCGTTGAACTCCGAGTTGAGAGAAAGTTAGGAAATGTGTCTACATGGCTTGATCCATTTGCAATCAGTGCAGCTCGCAAACTTCTGTATAGACTTGAACCTTGAACGGGCTATTGCCGGGGGAAAGATGGTTTCCGTACAAAACAGTCCAGGCGCGTAGTCCGGGCGTGATACGGTAGCTTCATTGTTTGCGTTTTGTAGCTCGGCACTTGGTGGGTGTTGAACATCAAAGGAGGTGTTGGCCCCACTAAATAAAAGAGGGCTGCGCCTCGACTCCGCTACACACCACTGTGAAATTCAGGCTTTCTTTCAATTCGTTGAGTTGTATTGAATCCATTACGCACCTGACATCCAGCAGGTCTCACTTCTTGGTGTGTTGAGCAGTCTATCCGTTCGTTTTAACGTACACGCACGTATGAATGTGCATGTGGGTTTCGTAAAATTAGAATTCTACCCTCAGCCATTGTTGTCCTACGGCCGAAAGCAGGCATTGGGTTTATTTCACTCAACGGTTGCTGAACCCTCTTCAAATATTAGTTGATTTCATGCCAAATAAAGCAAATATAGTCACCCTTTGATTGAACCAGACTATATCCTTTTTAATTCTCACTTTGTTCCCAACATAGCTTGTGATACAGCCCCAAGTAAACATTTAAAGCCAGGATGACGATGCAACACTATTGAACTATCTGAACATTAAATAATAAGAAAGAAAGGTGGAAAGCCATTTTGCATTTATTCAGACCTTCACTGGAAGACAGCTTCCTTAATGTGGAGCCTTTTCTGTAAAAGATTTGAGTAATCCGCCGGCTGGCAGTACGGCACCATTGACCACTGACAGAATCCCCCTTTCATCATTAACCTTTACCTCACTTTTAAATGACTGTATAATAGAGTAAGGTAATCTTTGGCTCTGCTTAAGGGAGACCTTATGCACTGCATATATTTAATCAGTTTCTACAGTCTTCTTGGGACAGAAAAAAAGTAATTTCTATAATACACAGAGCGATACGGTCCTCTTCAGCCTTTTTTCTTAATTTTTTTTTCTGCAGTCTGGCATCTTGAACTGAGGACAGAACCTTTTCTTCTCTATCCGAGTCTACAGACCATTGTCCCCTGCATATTGCCAATGGCTCTTTTCTTTTTGGACAAAAAGCATGCCACTCTGTTTTTCTCGTGTTCGGTTCGGAGCCCTCAACTCTGCATCATGCTAAGCACGAGCACAATAAGCCCATGCATTTTATGAAGTGTAGTGGGGATGTGAGGGGGAGACTCCCTCCTGCAGCTCTTCTGATTTAAGACCACATGGTTGACAATTCTCCCGCCCCTGCAGCCGTAACGTTATTCTCAGATCTGCTTCACAGTGACTCATCGGCCCGTGGGTCCTCCAACGCTCCTCATCCTAGAGCAAGTCTTCCTGTGCCAAAGTCTCTGCAGGGGATGACGCTCCGGAGCATCACTGTTATTTTACTCCCAAGGATGGTTTCTTTAAGGGGAACTGTTTTAAGTGATCCCATGGGCTATTCGACAATTTACCCCATACAAACAGTGCAGCCCGGTGTAGGACACGACGGCATACAAAAGGACATCTGAAACAATACATGAAATATCTAATGGTCTGTGAATTACTTACGGGAATTACCAAATAGTGGGAAGGTGGGAGGTTGGAGATTGGTGCTCAATTTCCGGCTCATTTTTATTCTCATATTCATGTTTGCTGAGAGAGTTGAGCTCTGCCTTGAACAATGTCCATTTCATTTGGGATTATTTCGAATATATGTTCACAGAGAGGTGATGGCAGTATTTGCATCAGAAGTACTCGTGGCGTGTGCCATTCTGGTGAGACGGATGGCAGGTTCCAATGTTATGGTCTGGTGCCTCGTTGACCCGTTCATCCACCCCCACCACCTCCATCTGTACTCCAGCGAGGTCTCGAACTAAATCCCAGCACTGACGCCTTTGCACTCGACAGACTACAGTCATTATTCTATACCGATAGTAATTAACCAGATCTTTTTATTACTCCGACATAAGCAATGTCATTTTCTGCTACAACTGCTGAGGCTCTCATTTTTCATGAGAGGACAGTGTCATGTTTATGCGTTACACAGATGAACAAACCACCTCCTCGGCTGAGGGGGAGAAAAAAAAAAAAAAATGGGTGCAATCATCATTGATGCCTCGGAGTTGTTTTTGTTGTGTTAACGCTGTGGATCGACAAGCAGGGAACAAATGAATTTAAAGAAATACATTAAACCCAGCGATGTAGACAAATGAATTATGCACTCATGTGTGACGGCCTCTGCTAATGAAAAATAAAAGTTTCATAACGGACTTGGTTTTTTTCCATGGAAACGGGGGAAACACTCTTCACAACAACGAGCTGCAATTGAGTTGATGGGCCTTAAAAAAAAAATAAAAAAAAAATCCTGACCGTAAATGTATCGGAGCGTCTTTCAGCTGCTCGGCTCAGACTATTATCTCCTCCTTTAAAGCCCCTTTCAAGCTATAAACGCGAAAGATCAGTTTGCACGACTCTCGGCAGTGATCTATCTGGGAGGGATACTTATTCCCACGGTTTGATTCCGTTCAAGATGCCTTTGGCCTTTGTGGTGGATTGGATAGAGAGGGTTTCCGCTGAAACCCACGGAGGAGGCCTTGATGGCGCTCTCCGTATGTGTAGCTGAAGGCATCGAAGTCACTTGAGTGACGAAAGCCCCTCCACGCTGATCAACTTTCTCGATGCCTCATTAGAACAAAAACGCGGACGGCGCTCTCGGTGCAGGCTGGGGCATAACTTTTACATGAGTTGCTATAGGTTCAGACCTAACGCGCTTTATTTCCATGCCACTTTGCACTGCTGTGATACCATACATACGTTGCAACGTGACGGATGAGGAAAAAATCGAGCAAATCAATCTCTTTTTTTTTAATTGCATGCTGAGCTCCATGAAGATCTTTTTATAAGAAAACTGTGCCAACATCTGTTAGTCTGAGTAATGAACATGACCTGATAAAGGTGTAAAAGATTAAATTATATGTTAACTTTAATTTATGACTCTTCCCCCCCCCCTATAGGCAAGAGAATAGTTTTCTCACATGATTTACTGAAAAAAAGGGCTGATTTTATAGCAGGAAAATAAATGAAAAGTGTGTGAGTTTACTGAAACATCATTTTTTTCTATCTACTGCCAGTACTTGGTCTATAAGACTGTATCTAGGTTCTGTGTTGAGCGCGCGTGTGCGTGTGCATGTGCGTGTGTGGGGAGCGGACAAGTGAGCCTCTGCTGCGAGAAATACGGAACCTTACGGATGGCGTGTGTGTGTGTGTGTGTGTAAGCACTGTTTACTCAGCTGTTAATGTGTGCAATCAGCTCACTTGAGTCACTAATCACTCTCCTGTTCCACATGATGTCTTATACAGAACCCGGCTGCCCCATAATCCGTTGAAACAACATGCTGGGGACTCATCCCAACCTGGTGACCAACTCCCCCAGCAGCTCGCCGGAAAGAGCTCTTTCTTTCTTTTTGGCTCCTCTTGTCGAGCAGCATTGCCTCGTTGCTTTTTCCTTGGTTCGTCACGAAGTAGGCGGCGAGCATCTGCTCTCGGGCCCGGGATGTATTGGATATCCCCAGCCGAGCGCACCGTGGCACTTTTGACAGTGGCCAATAGATTTTGGACTGATTCAATTAATTCCGAACGCAGTTAGAATTGAATTGTCTGTGCAATTCCCAAACCTACGTGATCCAATATGTCCTGCAATGTGATGGTATTTCTAGATATAAACCAGCCCAAAATGCAGCAGCCAGAGCGTACGTACATCTAACCAGCCTCGTTATGTTGCGTGCATTTCCCTGATGTTACTGTCAACATCGGGCGACTTCTTATTCCAAAATCATTTCCAAAGCATAGTCCCCGGAGATCAAAGTAAATGAAATAAAAACAGCATATCATAACTTAGGTCTGTAATGATGCAAGACCTTGAAATATGCTACTGCTAATTAATTAAAACTAACTTGCAGCTGAGAACAGCATCGAATGAAAATCTATTTAAATTACCTGGAAATCTGTAAAAAAAAATTGATAATGTGTACGTTTAGTTCATCATTAATAGGTTATTGTGACTTGACTGCAGCTGGTCTCTGCACTGTGCCAGAAACCTGGCAACCCATCTGTCCAAACTTAGAAGTGTAGTTTTTATGAACATGCTACTGGCTACATGACTTATCTGCACCACAATGGAATTTGAATTAAAGAATATATTTATATATCTTGAAGGTTGCCCGTAAGAGGCGAATCAATATTTTGTAGATACTATAATGGTGAAATGTTAGAATACTGAAAATGGTAGATACTATAATATATATGTATTTTCGGATGGCATGGTTTTGTTTAATGTTCTTCAAAAAGAATCCCTCTTCGTGATCATGTGGTTGAATGGCAGTGGATAAACCAAGGATTACAAGAATCAATCAGATTAGATTTCATTTTGCTGTAAGGACGCTGCGCGTTCCCCGCGGACCCTGGCTGTCTAAACGTGGACCCTCTCGCTTGATTAAAAGTGTCAGGTGGTTGTTGGCCTTCACATCACCACGTTGATGCCAGCTGTCTGGTGGCTGTAGCTTCCTGACAGCCTCCTAACTTGCTCTGTAGTTTGTTCAGTTTTTCCGCTATATATATATATATTTTTTTTTAAATAAAGAGTTTCAATCTGCAGCCCTGGAATTCATTATTGACAAAAATCGATTATCACTACATCAGTTTTGTGTTATTAAATATATATCTAATAATATTATATATATATAAGACTAGGAACGGCTGTTTTTGTTGGATATATAAAAAGTGTTTATAAGCTTATGTGATGTGTATACTGTTGTATTTACTGTTTAGTCCATCTCTTTTTCTTATTCATGCCATATGGTTCACATTTCTTCATTATTTATTATTCATCTATCTTGTGTACTTTTGTGTGCTTCCGTTTATCACGGGCACTATTTGTCTCCTTGTAAAACACGATGTAACTTTGATTTGAAAGAAAGATGCTATCATCAATTATGATTAAAAAAAAAAATAAAAACATGGCAATGGACTTCAAACGCAGTCATCGCTGCACATAATCGACAAACGGTACGTTTGCTAACGTCAGGCCATTAGAGTGCATCTACCGTGATCAGATCTCCCGGTCCTGCTCTATATGCAAATAAATGTGTCTTTTCATGTCAAGCCTTTTCATTTGCAAAAAAACATATATGCACCGTTGCTTTCACCAGTCGGCGCCCGGTCTGCTGGAATCAAAACAAGAGTATGCATTTGTGTTGGCACTGCTAAGGAAATGTGGCTATATGCAACCTGCTATATAAATTTGGCCCCGGTGAGCCGCGATGCATCCTGAGTGCACTCACGTCTGTAACCAGTCCACCCGAGATCAGATTATCCGTGACGCACATTGTCGGGTATGAACAGGGCCACAGCTGTCCTCGCAGCTATTTGTGTGCAGAATCGGCAGCATCGAGACGAGAGAGTTTTAATTAACACCAAGGTGTTTGAAAAGCTCTCAGGTTGGAGATGATCAAAAAAAAAAAAAAACGAAAAAACGCAATTTTACGCAGCCGAGCATGCTCCACTGGCCTCACGCCTTCTCATGAATAGATGCGTCCCACGTTTGTCGCCGCGGCGAGCGCAAAAAATGTCCCATTTCTCAGTTGGCCCAGGAGTAACTCTCCGAAGGAGCGCTTGCGTTTTATTGGAGAGTAGCGTTTGCGATTATTAAATGCATCCGTTTATTCAACTACAACAAAGGCTGATTAGTGTATGTTCATATCTGCAGCCACTGTCCCCCGGCGGTTTCTGTCGATTGCGACTATCACAGGGCTGACTTAATTTTTAGAGGCACGGTCAGAGGGACTCTGGGAAAAGCCCGCGCCCGGCTCTCTCTCTCTTCATTAAACTCCCAGTGCACATTCCCTTCATTTCCACAGACAATCCATCTGCCGCTCTAAACCGTGTTTTGTCAAGAGTTGTTAGCCGCTCGGCCCCGGGGACGAGAACCGCAGGCTATTATTAATCTTGTTTGTTTCGTTGTTTCCCTGCCTCCTTGCTACAGCGCGAGGTAATGCCCCGTGGACTTTGTCTTCCACGGACATAATCAATGATGTAAGTAAGTGGAGATTATCATTGAGACTTTTGAAGGAGGGATGCCTCCGAGGTCTACAAGTGTGTCACCTTGCGAAGGACTACCTGTTTGTACAGGAGCCATTTCGTGTAGTTTTCAATTTCCACTGAATCTAATTAAAAAAAAAGGGAGATATGCTTTTCAGGTGTCTTGTACGGCGTGTCCGGAGAGAAGGATTTCAATTATTGCCGTCGTGTAGCAGGCTACACTTTTGATGTGTTCCACTTTGGGAACAGTGGGGGGGGGGGGATCCCTCCCGCAAATGGAGGCCGTAGCAATTCATTTAACAACTGGGGCTTGTGCGTTTGGCATTAAGTTATGTTGACCAGTTCCTAGGTGGTGGGAGGAGCTGACAGAGATGGATCCCCGATACATTGTGTTAACAGGGAAGGACGAGGCCCGGGGAGAAGGACACGGCCGTGTCTTACTCCCAGCAGGTTTTATCTAACCAGAGGCCACCAGGATTACTGAGCACTCATAATCGATACATTTACGCTCATGCTGCTCGTGAAAGTGAGATCTGATCTGGAATCGATCCCACTTTGGTGACCCTGATGTCATTCGCTGACCTCACTTTTTCCCCCATATAATTAGCATCGACCAAATGAGCCGTCTCCCCTCGCGCCGTCGAGGATAACAAGTACATATCGTGTCGTTACCAGAAAATAGCTGCGCAGATACACAGGTTTTTTTTTTTGGAACAGCAATGTACTCAATAATAGAGATAAAAACAAATCTAGTTTACACGTTTTAATTTTATTCTAAGTAAATCAAAACTCATCACTTTTTCTTGCTCGGCGCCATTTGGAGGATCGGCAATTTTGAAAATTGTACACTATAGATTGACCGGTAACTGTTGTGTGCCAATCTTATTGTATTACTGATTTTCTTCCACTTCATTTTAGCCTTGTTTGGGATTGACTGCTCTTGCTCTTTGGTGGTTTCGTTGTGTTACCATGTCGCAAGACAGGAGTTTCAATAAACTTGACGACAAGTAATTGTTGCATGCTTGGTTTAAAACGTGTCAGAATCAGTCATCAACCGAGGCATTCATTTGTAGATGTGTTCTTCAGATGAAACAGGCATGACTTTACGTGTACATATCCTTTTTAATATGATATACAATTGTATGTCATTTCCATTAACTGTGAATTACTGTACAAATGTAAAAATACAGACATTTGTAGTGTATTTGTATGACTTTATCACTAACTTAAGGAAAAAAAATGTTTTAACAAGCTCGTACACATTTTTCAAAGCCAAGGTAAAAGTCAAAAGGTGTATTTTTGTATGTGTATTTTTTCTTCCAAAAGGCAATTCTTTAACAAGCTGTACCAATGCATAACGGAGAAGAGCTTCTTCTTCTTCTGTTGTTTGGCAGTCGGCAAACAACCGAGAAGAAAAAAATAAAGTGAAGCACTCTTCGTATGTGAAGCATATACGGCTTTGTGCGATGATGATGTCACCTGTGACATCATCAAAAGATTGCTCTGATTCTTTTTTTTCTTTTTTGCTCATGCTTTGTACTGGACCTCATCTGGCCCTGAGATATTTGGTAGATTCTTACTTCAAAGACCTCGCTTTTGGTTCAGAGAATATAAATATTTTTTACAATGTGTTACAAAGAGTTTCTGTTCAGAGGTGCGAAGTATCTTGATGCACACAGCATGTGATGAGCCACATCTGTAAACCGTGTACAGTACCTGTGTATATAACCGGAGGCGCGGTTTTAATGAGCGTTTAAAAAAAAGGGAAGCAATGCATATCAAATGGGTAACTATACCCCCTTAAGGAATGAATTAATTGTTTAAAAGTATTTGACGGTTAAAGATCTAATTCCCCAGTACGGAAAAACACACAAAGTTCTTATTAAAGACCTTGTTAGTTCCTCAAATTAAAAGTGCAATATCATTCTGTATTCAGTTTAAAATGAAAAAAAACAATCAACTGCATTTTAGTGCATATGGCAATATTATGGCACTTCTACCAATGGGAACGTATTATTTTTCTACACAAGTTGAAGATAAACGTCAAATATTGTGCTTTCTACTATGGCTACCTATGAAAAATAATTTTGTCAGAGAAATGTAGGTTTCAAAATGCCTTTGTTGCTTTGAGGAACGTGGCATTAAGGCATGCGTTCTCGTTCCCTTCATTCATGTGGACTCCAAGGGCTTCACTTGGCAAATATATACAGTACACATCACATTACAACATAAAGGCATTCAAAGAAACAAAACAAAAAAAAAACAGTAAACACAGCATCACACAGAGGAGCAACGGCAACATAATCAAATTTAATTTGATTATCTTGTCAGCGACCCTTTCCTGACCAGGATGGCAAGCACTGATTTAAAACAAAAATCAATTTGGGCGGACAAAAAGTCCCACCCCATTAATGTTGGCAGTGACAACTGATGTGAAGATATCCAAGAATGCGACACAGACCGCTGTGAAGAGGGGATTACGAGTGCACAGACGCTCAGAAACGTCTGTAAGCAATTCCCTCAGGCCTCGAAAATGAACAAAAATTAAAAAGTAGACCATCATCTATCTTTCTGCGTGAATGCTACAAACCATGCAACCTCGAGAAACAAATACGTCATAGCACAATCATTATTTTCTTTGGGGTCTCGTGAAGACCATAAACCTAGTAATTGAATCGGGGAAAAAAAACAAACACAACAAGGAACCATGGAATCAGCTGGGGAGAGTGTTTGAAAGGACCACTCTCACCCGCTCTACGCCTCATTTGATTCCTGCCCTCGGGGATGCCTTTGGCAAGAGAAGAATTTTTCCCAAAAAGTCTTGTGTTTCAACTGAAAAATCTTAAACTTTCTTTGATAGCTAGTACTATTCTTATGCACTTTGCACATATTTCTTTCTTTCTAGGAAGCAGTTCGCTGTTTGCCGCGGTTTGTAATATCCATTTTTGCCGTTGGAAGTTTTAATTAAATGAAACTGTGATGGTTTACAGAAAGCAAGTGTATCATGAACAGTTTTTAATTTTAAAATAGGAATGCCAAAGATGCAAGTTTCAGTTTTTTAAGATTTGATGCTTGTGCTTTGTCACATATAAGGGTAAATTGATTATCCTTCATGTTTCTTTTTTTCCCCCCACATAAGCTGTAAAAATTAAAATGCGACTGCTGATTAGATTTGCCAATTTCACTGTCGGTGATTCATTATACATGCAATGAGATATGTGATTACCATTTTGAGTATCAGCCCTCCCTTAACTATCCACCCACATCCTCACCCACATAGTCGCGCACGCACACACACACACACATACACACATACATCTTTACCCACGCAGACTCTCTCACACACACACACGCAATGGGAGAGAGAGAGAGAGAGAGAGATGATTATCCTTCATGTTTCTTTTTTTCCCCCCACATAAGCTGTAAAAATTAAAATGCGACTGCTGATTAGATTTGCCAATTTCACTGTCGGTGATTCATTATACATGCAATGAGATATGTGATTACCATTTTGAGTATCAGCCCTCCCTTAACTATCCACCCACATCCTCACCCACATAGACTCGCGCACACACACACACACACACACACACACACACACACACATACAGACATACATCTTTACCCACGCAGACTCTCTCACACACACACACACGCAATGGGAGAGAGAGAGAGAGAGAGAGAAAGAGAGATGCAAATTGAAGGTCAGTTTTGAAGGACAGGTTTGCGGTTCTTTTTTTTTTTTTTTTTCCAAACAGAAAATTATCTTTCTGACTGCGCGCTCAACATCAAATGACAGCATCGCTGGCACCTGTGTGGGGTTAAAACCCGCAGTAGTGGGCACAGAGCCAGGGTGGATATCCATCTCAGTGTGGCTGAAAATAATTGCCGAGAGTTTAGCTCACAGCCACTGGGCCGAAAACAGTCGCATCTCATCTCGAACATTAAGCCGTGTCTGATGTTTTCTTTTTCTCTTTTTTTCTTTCGTGAGCTAAGTGGACGATAGAAAGCCACCTGTCAACTTACCTGTCAGCATCTGTGACTGTGACCTGTTCAGCAATTATTGATATTATTATTATTATTATTATTATTATTATTATGAGGAGGACTTCATTATTTCTGTCAGAAAATACACAAAGGGACGACAGGGAGACCGAGCCCAGCGCTCTTCTCGGGCGTTCTTTAAATGTGTCATCCCCTGACTGTATTTCTGTCCTCACTTCAAATAAAAAAAACGCTTCTGTATTCTTGGACTAAACTGGACTCGGGGACCAGTTTCGCTTTCGAGATGCAATCATCGTCTTCTATCTCGGAAAGCAGCTGCGGCATGAAAAAACAGCGCCGGTGTGAATAATACTGCTCGTCTCTTACTGCCCACCGCACCTTGCGCTCCCGTCGCTCCCTTTTCCTCTTTCTCCCTCCCGCCGCGGGTTGCCGTATCTGCAGAGGAAATAAGTCAGGCGGAAGAGGGGACCTGCCGGCTGACTCGCTCATCATTCATCACAGCCTGTTTGTGGCCACTGTACGCAGTGGGTGAGTCAGCAACAACCCGCGTATCGGACTATGACACC
This sequence comes from Colistium nudipinnis, assembly GCA_016785305.1. Classification (NCBI taxonomy): domain Eukaryota; kingdom Metazoa; phylum Chordata; class Actinopteri; order Pleuronectiformes; family Rhombosoleidae; genus Colistium; species Colistium nudipinnis. The sequence continues at coordinate 167,488 of JAFBJU010001020.1, forward strand.
GTGCCAGGGGCCCCCGAGGACGGCGACCGAGGGTGCGTTTTGTGGTCTTGTGGGAAAGTGGGCAGCTGTGCTGCGTTCGGCCCGCTGTCAGACATCCTGCTCGCTCGCCCGCCTGCGCGCCACCTCTGACCCGGCCCGGCGCGCCGCCGGAATGCTAATGAGGGCCGTGTAAGAGCGTCGTCATTGGCGCGCGCTCCCGAAATGTCATTAGCGAGCGGGGGCCCAACCTATGCTAATCGCCAACATCTTGGGAAAAAGGCTGAGTGTGACATTGGTGCGGGGCCAATCGGCTCCTGATCGTTATCTGCTCACGTGCTGCTGCTGCTGCTGCTGCTGCACCTGACAATGCACTGTGACAGAAAGCCAAATCTCACATCCCGCCAAAAAGATTGATAAGGCAGTCGAGGGTTAAACAAAAGAAGAAAAAAAAAAAAAACACTGGCGGCAAGCTGGTATTTTTCCCATTGAATGGTCATGCCGAGTATGGGGCAAAGCCGTTTATATGATGATTTGGTGAATAAGCGATTTGTCATCGCCACAAATCCCGCAGATCCAGGCAGGCTTATTCGCTAAACAGTTACATAACTTCTATAAACCCTCCCTGCATCTCACATAGAATTAGGTTTGCAAATAAGTTATTTGTCCCAAACCAGACACCTGCGCAACCAAACTAAACGACTTCATTCCTCGCCCGCGCAGGCACACAGTACACATGCATACCGAGTGAATGTTTACCAATTAACTTTTCGAAAAGCGAGGAGAATATATTCGATCCCCTATCGTGTGTGTTCATAATGGATTGTCATTTGGCCTATTCTTGAATCAACCAACTGTGCACTCACGGTGTGATTACCACTGTAAACTGCTTCCAATCTTTCTCACGCTAGTAGTTCGTTATTTTATTATTATATATTTGATTGCATTATTTTCTGCTCCTTGAAATTATACTGACCGGCATACGTATTCATGCACACCTCGAGAATCACAACTTCATTTTGATTACAAATGTCAAATCCATTTTAACTGCACAACAATATTCAACTAACTCCCCAGGTTGTCATTTTCATCACATTTAACCACAGCCAGCAGTCTGCAGTTTAATTATGATTATTTAATACTTACATTTTAAAGAAATACCAAAGGTCATTGCCAAAGAACAAAGTAGCGTTGCCTTTTTTTCAGTGATGGAAGGAGCTGAACTTCCAGAGATTACAATGTTTGATCAGCATGTAGCTTGTCTGCTCTTAATTCAGTGAACCTGAAACCTGACACCCCAAAACGGAAAAATACAACATTTTTATTAACCTTTGTCTTTTTCCAACTTTATCCAAGTGTTCCAAATTTGCCCAACCTCCATTATACCCCAACCATGATTTTGTTTTTCCAAATTTCCATAGTTCCCCTACATTGATTAGTGAGAATTTGAAAAAAACATAAACACTGGATGTATGTAAATGTAATTCTTTTTTATTTTTCTTAAATATTGACTCTTCTCTGGGGATAGAGTTGGCTGTGCCCTTCTGTGTAACTTTGAAAACAGTTTTAAAAGTACACAATGCAGGAAATGTTTTTTAAATTTCTCATTATGCTAATGGCAGGTAGTGCCGACTGCGGCGCAGGTGTAGGGGAAGAACACAAAATGTGCTAAACTCACCAGTGAAGGTCGAAGTCATTACTGCAGCTAACAATTAATACGAAGGTGAAGAAGAGGATACTGGCAGGCCCTTATTTTATGCATATCAATAAGCGAGTGATGGGAGGCCTGTGGTGCCCTTTCACTCAAGCAGAACATTGCTTGCAGTGTTAAATTATTTCTCATACTGGTCCTGGCGATGCTCATACAAATGGAGGGTTTGGCTCTTTAATTGAGACGTGCATAGCTTGCCATTAGACGGAGCTAAAAACAGTGACCCATTCTAATGAACCCCCAAACACACAGTCACACTCTTGATACGTCCGCGCGTCACTGTCGCCACCATTAAACTCGCCTAACCTCAGTGCCTGGTCTTGTTGCCCCCATCAGAAGGCTAAATCCGAATAAGAGAATAACAGAATTCCAATCAAAACACTACTACCGCCATGAAATATGCTTTTCCTGTGTGTTTGGGTGGGAGCGTGTGTGTTTTCCTCCAGACAGCTACTATTACCCACGTCCACATTTACATTCATAGCCCATTATAGCGCAATTACCACTGCAGCATCATGCCATAACTTAAAGTAATGATCTAAATCTGGCCAGCTGCATTTACAGCTTCTCCACTTTGACTGATTGTAGTCGTGACCAGATTTTAATGCTCTGCCCAGCTGATGAATACGGACATGTTTATCCCAAGGTTTTTTCTTGTTTTTTTCTTTTTCCTCCAATTCTCCGCTCCCTCGCTGTCGTCGGTAAAGAGCGCGCTTCCGTGCGACACGGAACACTAGAAGAAAAACAATCTCCATCTGCTGCGGAATACAAGCTGTTTTCAACTCAACACACCTGTTTTGTCTGGTAAACAGACATGGGCTCCTCTCTGCACTTTTCACACCATTATAAATTAGCTTCCGGCTTCCTCCTCTTCATATAAAGGGGTTACATCAAGTTCACAGAGGAAAACCATCAGAGTGCTATTGCAGTTGTGACCTTTAGAGGGAATAACTTTTAGATTGTGTTGGGTCCCCCCCCTCCCCGTCTTGTTTCTAGACACAAACTAAAATGTGCTGGTAATACCATCCACAATTTGCTTTTAATTCAAATGACGCCACGTTATCTCATCATGAAATGCTATCGGCTTTATCGTTTTTCTGTAAAGCTGCCTTCCTTAAAGGTCTTTTTCGCTGCTGTTCCGAAGCGACACAGTAAGTTTTGTTCGTTTTAATCGAGCACTTTTTCTCTGACTACATGCATTTTGCGGCAACAAATTCAAGGGGATAAAACATTCCTTCGTGGACAGACACCAAGTTTAATCTGGCAACCTGTCCGAATATGGAAAAATCTAGCGCCAACACCGCAAAAGCTCAACCATCTTGTCAACCTAACAAAGAAAGGAATTTCCTTTGTCATAAAGTGCCACCTGTAGTTCGGAATTCAGGCCTTTGAGCGGCCTGTCCTCCTCAGTGATTGACGCGATAGCACACCATAGCCTAACCTTGGTTGAACTCAGGTTAGGAAAGAAAGATTTCCTTCGAAAAACATATCCCACTGATGTGTTTGATGTTTAGTTGGAAAATTACTGCGCAGCAGTTTCTCGGGACAAATACGTGCGGGGAAAGATGTTTTACGTAATAAGCCATCGATCTTGGTATTTTTACATGATTATATGAAGTGAAATGCTACGATTTTCCTGTGGGCCACATGTTGTGTAATTGTCAGAGGGTTAAACCCTTGCCGAAGTTTGTTCATGAACATACTTTCTTACTTTCAAAGATTTTTTTCCGGAAGACACAAACATCTGCTATATTTAGTCCGTGGCCACACACCACTGAACCCTAACCTCATCCCTGCTGTTGCCTTGAACAATAGACTCATTAATGTTTAATAATCGTGTTTAATTTTCCGGAGAGACACATCTTTCTGAAAGTCAATAGAATGAGTTTCTTCGCAGAAACCTTTTATCATCCGGCCAATCCCTCGGCTTTGATGTGAGATAAAGCAATTGAGAGTCCCATTATTACCAAAACATGGCTGGGAAGATTTATCTCAACCAGCTAATGAGCCTGGGAATGTTTCCAGTGTGCATAATCAAATGCAGAGGCAAATACAATGCATTATTAGCATATAACAGATAAATGCTAGAGCAACTGCTGCGAGTACAAAGGAACAGGTAGACTGTGACAGAACTGGAAAGATTACAGAGGATTTTACCTGGGCACCTATGCAGCCAGGAGACACGCGCACTCCTCATCAATATTTATGATAATTTTCTTGAAACAAACCAGAAAAAAAAAAAGCGAAATTAAAACTACTTCGACTTGGCCTTCCCTTTTTTCGGTGTGTTTATACATTTCAATGGTGTTTTACAGCTTTTTTTTTTTTTTTTTTTTTTGCAAGATTCCGAAAGAAATGAGAAAACATAACAAGGAATCAACATAAAGATGTAAGGGGAAAAATATGGTCTTTTACAACTTTGGACTTATCTTAATGACACTGCACTCGCCGATACCTCAATGTTATTTGATATTCGACATAAAATGAGATTTTCCTCAAAACCAAAAGCTCCTTACCTCTGCTGTATGTAATGTATACGTCGAACAAGTTGGATGATATATTTGAACATTGGGGTTCATTTTATTTCCGAATAAATGTGTGTTGCCTTTACTGTTGGACCTCTTTTAAAATATTGTCACTGGGTTGTCAGAGCAATTCAATTGTTAAATCCAACGGTATAACTGAAAAAAAAAAAAAAAAAAATGGAACTGACGAGGGATCAGAATGCCTTGCAGCGAATTTCCCCTCTGTGGGACAGTAGAGGAATAGCTTATCTTATCTTATTAAACTTATTTTTTTTTTATTTTTTTTAATGATACTACGCCATCGATATGTTGATTGCCACCACGAAGCAACGCTACAGACACTCGGTTCCAAAACTGATTTCCACTGAACCACGGCAATATGACAGAACTTGCCCAGCCTGGCTCGTTATCATCGACACAATTAGCGTCTCGCGCGCGTCACACGCTGCTGTCGCAGCGCAGGCTTTAATGCGGGGCTGTCAGATCGCAGCGAACTGCCCGGTGCAGTGAGAAAACACTCCCGAGATAAAAAGTAATGATTAGATTAGTAGCCGAGCAAATCACTGAGAAAATGTGTCTCTCAGCCGAGCAGCAAAAAAAAAGATGCAGTGAAAACATTGTGGATTGCAAATGACACTGACGAAAGCTAATTAAGCCCCGAGTGCCGCGTGGCGCTAAATGAGCTGGCTAAAGGCTCTGAAAGCTAAGGTTGCTGTTACGCTACTGGCATCTTTACACACTGTGTGATTATCTGGGGCACAGCGTAACACATTAACGTGTGTGTGTGTGTGTGTGCGTGTGTGTGTGTCTGTGTGTGTGTTTGTGTGTGCGCGCTCTTTGAACCAACCTGCCACAGACTCACCGAGCATAATCTATCTCAAATGGGAGAACGCAGAGGCATGATCGAAACCCTTTGTTAATTTTTATTTATTTATTTATTTATTTTTGCTTCTCTTGTTGATTAAAGAAAAAAAAAAAAAAAAAAAGGGCAAGTGTGATTAATCGAAAATATTGCACCCCGTGATTTATACCCTCTCGCTCCCGTCCCTGTACATTATTGATGCACAATTTGTGTATGAAACAAGAACAAGATTAACGACCGCCGACGGTAAAATATGAAATGATCCAGATACATACACGCTGTGTATACGGCCGTGGTGGCTTTTTTTCCTTTTTTTTTTTTTTTTGCAATTCAATTCGAAGGGGCCGAAATTAGACTTGTAAAACTTCACCCATACGCTGGGAAATTACAGCGAGATGTAGGCTGGCTGTTAGTGGCAAACAACAGGGAAATAAAACATGCACCTTAAAGAGGAGGGGGGGGGGGGGGGGGCAGTCAGTCCACGAGTGGGGGGGGGGGGGGGGGGGGTCATCAATCCAGTTGGATTCTGCCGCAGATTTTCTCGTCTTTCAGTGCTGCTGCCACAGCTCACCGGGGGGATTGTCAACAGTGGACTAGCTTTCAGACACTGCAGCAGCTCTCTGGAGCCCATGTCATACTGTGATTACGCGCAAGGCCTGCGCAAGGAATCTCATTTTTTTAAATTTCACATCGAAATGAGAAGCAGCTTGAAATAGACTGGTTGGAATCCGGTCAAACCCAGGCCTCATTAAATATGGTAATAGCCTCACTTAGTGATCACACACACAATGACTCTGGCACCGCAATAAGTCTCATTAAGGAGATCTGAGCCTCGCCGCGATTAACACATGCCAGCATGAGGTGAACGGCATATCGCGACCTAGTTTTCGGGACATTTCCGGCAGATCTTTCACTTGGTTTTGAGCAGACGGACAGGATGGAAGCAGGGCTCCATGTTTTTTTTTTTTTCCCGCGCAGTCCAAAATTGAGATATACGAGTCTTGCTCTCTTGTTTGTGCACTCATTTGTCCCCGGAGAAAAAAAAACAAACAAAAAACCGACAGGCAAGAGTTGGACGACAAAATTTGCAGGAAGCAATTTTTTTACAGAGACGCCGACAGTGTGAGTCGTAACTTCGGCAATGCTTCAAAATGCAGCCCTTCATTTCCAAAAAAAAAACGACTTTCTTTTTACAACTCGGTACAAGATGGGAAGAGAGGCTGCTTCCACATTACGACAGATAGTAAAAACATGAAGGCACCATTTGACCTTCTCGCTACTTGGGTAGATGGCTCGGCGCAGTCATGTCACGAAAGATGAAAGTCCAATAACCTTTGCATCATTCGTGCTTTCAGCTACGAAGAGACATCCAAGGAATGAGATGTCTGGGGGAAAAGTGTGGGCTGATGGGGGAAACTCCGCCAGTGCATGTACACATCATAAAAAAAAAAAAAAAAAGAAACGTCTGTTAGAGTGTAGAACGTCTAACGGCTGGACAGGCGGGGTGTGGACCCGTAAATGGTCACAACTTTCTCAGATGTCGGGTGAAGGCACCAATTATTAAACTCAAATTTTCACGCAGGTTTTTTACCTATTAATATAAGCATAGTTATTGAGACTGAGTATCTTCCAATTGGAAAAACCCCTGTTCATCTGCCATATTTTTTTTTTTTTTTTACATTTTGTGTACATTCCTATAAAGTTAGTGCCGGTGCGCTTAGAGGAAGAAAGCCAGACAAAGGAACCTAGAACTTACAGCAAATGCGATGTCTGTTTTAGGCTCCATCTATATACGGTCTATAATGCGTTAACCATGGCAGAATAATCACTCAAGGCTGTGTCAGTGTTACTTCACAGTGCATATCATAATGTGTCACTGTGAGTGCGACTGCCATGATGGTCCTCAGTGGAATACTGATCTGACGTGTCACCTGCCAGGGTTCCATAGTGTCGCAGTGTGTGCTGTAGGGTTATAGTTTTCGGCCTGGGCCAAAACAGGTTTGGAAATGGAGCAGATACCATAATGGACAATCAGAAGTCTCAATTTGACTTTTTTAATTCCTCATCATTGCATACCTGCTTTAAAGATATATGTTCCTATTGATTCGAATATTGAACTATTCAAACTACTCCACGATCGACATTTACCATATTCGAAGTGCTGTAATGTAATATCTGTATTCCCATGTTTAGAAAAGAAACCTTGGCCATTTTCTTTTGCTGCCTCTCAAAACCACAACTCAAACTAAAGCAAGTTCAAAGTTTTTCTTTTTGGAAGTCTCGTACAAGAAAGCATGGGCAATAGTTTTAAACAAGCCACATTGATAATTCACTTTTTAATCAATTAAGTGCATGTTAACGCAGGGGATATTTTTTTTTACCCAACTCATTTTAAACCTTAGCCCTACACACAAGATCATAATGAATCACTTTACCCTGCTTCCTCACAACAAACTTTCCGTGAAACTTTTCGAGGCATTTTAATTGCATGTCTCGGGCAGATAAAAAGGGGAAAATAGGAAAAACAAATGACACACTTATTATTATAATTTTTTTTTACAGATCGATGCATTTCTAAACACTTTGCAACTCTTATATTAGTGCACGGTGTTAATTGTTGCTTAAGGCACAGCTCATTGATGGGATGCAGAAACGGTGAGGTGTATGAGCAGTCATAGGGGATTACAACGATAATTTATTATGTCAACTATACATTTGCATCTCGAAGAGGCGTAGAAGATGACTTCAAGATTCACAGCGCTCATACACCTTAATAGCTTTTCTTTTTTGTGTTTGTAGTTGAACCTATATTAAAAATGTAAAGTCGCAAAGTAGAGGAATTCTTCTACGTCTATCAACCATATATGGTGATACTTTCTTTTTAACACTCAACGAGGTAGTATCACCGTAATATGTCATTTGTCACAGGTGTGACATAATGTGAAGGTTTAATTTGCAAATTCATGACTAAACACTCTCTACAGTGAAGCATCCGTGGCTGGTGTAGACACACCTGTGCTGAATAATGTATGTCATTCACATTTTTATTAATCTGTCGTCGTATGCCAACAGCTAATATATTTCATCAGGTTTCCACAGACTGCTTATAAATACTGAATAGATGTTGTCAAAGTTTTAGCCTGTCATTTTTTTTTCAAATGGTGGGGGGGTGGGGGGGGGGTTCGACCGCTGTTGGCAGCATCACCTGAAATACACAAGACCCCGCCACCTGTGTCGCATCCCTTTGCTCATTTGTCAATCTCAATTGCCACTTTTGCTTTCAAGGGAGCATCAACGAAAGGTTGCGCGCAGACACTGGACCTAATTATGCTGATGGCTGTGGAACTCTAAAAAGTCGAGGGTCATTAGCTCTCATAAAGGTCTACGAGGCGTCCCCCCGGGTGACGTTCTGCTGAGGACAGGGAGACGCGTCTGATGCATTTTTATTATTGACTCCGCAGTGACTGCAGAGGGAGGCCGGTCGATAAATCAAAGGCTCGGGGAGCATCGGGAGTGTATTGTTTTTTCGACTGTCAGGTCTGCCATCACGCATTATATCGAATCCATGCTCTGTATGCAGGCCCGTATACAAGCCCCGCAGAGTGAGCCACTACCGCTGTTGCAGCAGTCGTGGGCACGATTTGGCTGCGAAAGGAACTTAGAAACCGGAAAAAGTTTGTGTTTGTCTCTCTGCCTTATCGCATCAACATTTCTATTTCATCGAAGGATGTTTTCCTGAGAGACGTTTTGAAAGTGGAACATTTCTGGACGACGTTATATATACTGTATATATATATATATTTTTTTTTCTTTCTGCCATTGAAAACGGCAATCGGCGGCTTTGATTTCAAATTCTCGTGCATGTTTTAGGAGGGCTGTTCTCCCTTGGGACACTTATGTATCTCCCGCCACACAATGAGGCTTGATTTAGTCGCCGTCTACCCAGTGCATTCAATAATGTAGTTTAACCTGATTCGAGGTAGAATCCTGGCATCCAGCGAGAGAGGGCTTCCGTTTGTCTGCTCTTGGATTTGGAGCCATCTTTTCGTCCTTTCTTTTTTTTCTCCGGGACATAAAACAAAGCGCGTGCCGGATGTGAGCCACAACACAGAGGAGTCGCTCAGAAAATCTTTTCCAACGAGGATTCAGGTGGGAAGACTGAATAGCGCTCGTCTGCACGCAGCCCTCTTTGCATAACTTACAAACTGAGGTGTCTGTCTGGACGCTCTATGCCTATCATAGGAGGGAATTATTACATACTATGTACTATTTTTTTTTCTCTCTTTCTCTCTCTGCATTTAATGAATCCCAGGGTAGCATTATTGCCTATATATTTTTTATTGCAAACTGTCTACTGAAGAAACTGTGCAGTACGCGAAGTGTTACGGCTCATATTGAAGACTGATATTGATCACATCACCTATAGACAGAGCTCTGGCAATCTCACACTTGACCGCATGATTATATTGATGTCCTTCACCAATGTACTGTAAGAGACCAGCAGGATGCTTTGAATTTAGGAAATTAGGAAATCCCATTTAAAAAAAAAAATATATATATATATATATACAGTATATATATAATATAGATATATTTAATAAAAAAAAAGTATTTTATAAGGGATCTATAGTCTCAGAAAGAGACAACAAGAGAAGGGGTTAAACGGTATTACTCGAATCTCTCGCAAACATCACCCATGTAATGCAATCAAAGTAGAAACTATGAATTCCTAAAAAAAAATGCATATGTGTTCTACCCGTGGGTTGACTGACGAAATGAAAAGGTATACGGAGAGAAATTAGAAATTTCCTTTTATTAAACACCACAGGGAGAGATGGATGGCTCCATTATGGGAGCGGAGTACCTAGTTCGTACTAACATAGGACTGTAAGTCATTTGATACGTATTTCAGTTGCTCGGAGTTGTAGTTTCACCCAAATAAAATATTCGATATCTCCTGTTTGTAGCTGAGCGTGATCGAGAGAGAGGAAACGATGACACGTTTCCCAACAGCAATCCCATTGTTCATCCGCATAACTTCAATTTTCATAAAAGCTTTGCTCAAATGGAACTCCAGGCACCTGACCAGCACCGTTTGGCTTCCATCGCCTGCGCGCGCTCTCTCGTGCTACATCCCGATGTTACAAGGGGATTTTTAACACTTGGATCAGTGACGGAAAATAAAGGTTGTAAAATATTCATCCATAATTACATGAATTATTTACCATTATCACTTGGGCATGCCGTTACAGATATCACTGGTTTAAAACGCACATCTGTGTCTAACCGACTCTTAAGTATTCTCCTTTGGGCGAGCTGGCTTCTCGTTTGTGTGTCTTTGTGTCGGGATTAATCCTTTTTATACACCAGGTGCTTTCATAGTTGACTGTGGATTTCGAATAACTCCCGAGTACTGCAGCGATCTGTAAACGGTGCACGACACGTTTCGGCATATGCAAGTCGAAACCACTGTCGCTGTTCTCAGACAACAGGAAAATAGGAAATGGTGACTGACACGCGGCCCATTAAGAATACATGGTGGCTAGTGCTGACTTAAATCCTTCCCAAACCACTGCTCTGCACTGCGGACGTTCTGATCAAATAGCGGTGGCGCCGCCTGACAAATTACAATTAGCTTCATCACTCTTGTGAGGGCATTCTGTCGCTGGTTGTCAAATGAAAATACAATCAAATCCATTTCGTAAATCCTTCATAAATTACACAGGCGAGAGGCAGGTGAGACTCATTCAAATGTTTCTGCTTTAAGATTACTCTTGAAAGCCCGGTGTTCATCATGTGGGTGGCTGTGGATAAACTTGTGTACACTAGTAAAAAAAAAAAAAAAAAAGGCGTATTGACGATGCCAGGCTACATATGAGCAGAGATGTGCAAATAAGGCTAGTCTGACTTTGTTTTCCAAAATCCTGAGTTATGTACAGTAAATGAGAGCAAATGAGATTGTGGCCCACTTGTAAGCGGCTCCAGTTTTTCTTACGTAAACAGTTGGCTCTAACAACTTGTCTTCCCCGACTGTTGGCTGCACACTGGTGGGGAGACTTTGCATACAGTACTTGTAAGCACCTATTTACACATTACTGCTCTCAGTCTACTGTGAAGTTAGGTTTCAAAATGTCAATATCGGAGTGGGTATCAAGGTGTTTGTTATATTGAGGTTGTGGAGGTGGTTTCAGAGTTCCTGCCTTTGTCGACATGTACAGGTCGTTGTTGAAAGGCAGAGTGCAGGGCCAAATAAAGCGGGCAAATCACTCTTGGCTGTCTTCCACAGTCAAAACTAAAATGACTCAGATGAGTACATCAACATTTTTTATCTACCCAGAGCTTGTCCCGTCTGGATTTTGCCAACTAGACAGTAAGAGGTCCCTTAAAAACAAGCTGAAAGAACGATGGCTCATTAATTTTTGACAGGCTAAATAAAAGGTTACATCATTTTATTTTATTCTTTTTTATATATACCCAAATGAACTTGAACTTCTGCATCTGTTTGAGCATCACTGTCGCTTTATCGTAGAACTCCTTGAGTCTCGTTTCCCAAATCAACAACCACAACAACAACAACAACAACGAAAGAACTGAACAAACACGGATACCAAGTCCAGTTCGCCTAAAATATTGTTCCGTCTGCGTAAACAGCAGAGATGTGCTCAGTGCATGTGCGTGTACACACACGGACGGACACGAATGCCACGAGATACACGGCGAAGACGCGTGCGCGTAATTTTTTCCCCCCGCTGGAAGAAAAATGTGTCTCCCCGTGATAAAACCACACCTATGGCCTCGCTGGGATATCGCGCTCCGATCGCGTTATGGATGCGGTGCATAAAATACAGAGGATCTGCTGCAGTGCTGACAAGCCGACGTCCTTTATCAGGACGCTCTCCTCTGACGGCTTATTTTGTTCGCCATTGTGTGGCCATGTGTCTACACATCTGCCAGCTCTGGCGCCCACTCTGCGCCCAAAAAAGGCGCCAGCCCCGCGCCAGGAAAGGCGGCAAATGCGGCAACTCCTAAATTATAAACAAAAGTCAGTGGTGTCTTCACTTTAACGACTCAAGACAGGAGGAGGGAGGATTCGGGGGGCTTGTCGGTGCTCCTTTCTCAATAATGGCAGGCCATAAAAAGGAGCATAAATCCAGACTACATTGTGAGGCGCAAACATGCAATGGCGAAGCACAGGCCAGAAGGTATTGCTGTTACAGCCATCATTTAGAAATAGTCACGATGATGCATTATTATATATATTATTATATTCATAACGCAAGAAATTCTTTTTTTAGCTTTTAAATAATTCATATATCAGTCATAATTAATCTGTAGAGGATCCATGTGTATATATGTAGATATCCGTAAGCAGGTCAAGGCAAGTTCTGTTTTTCCTTCTCTCCGTTTTTCTCCTGCAGTTTGACTCATTTGAGAGATGCTGATAACTTTTAACAATCCTCCGTGACTTGTTAATTAGCGCAAGTTGTTGCAAGTGAAATGAAAATTGATCCCAGAGCTTTGCTGATGCTGCTAGAAATGATCTGTGAAAGAAGAAGAATAACAACCAACATCGATGTTTTACTTGTGGGTGAATGCTCCGGGATGCCTACATTTATCCACGCTGGAAGAAGAGAGAGCAGTTGCCAAGTGCAGAAAAGTGGTTGCTATGCGTTGAGAACACCCACAAAGAGAGGATCCAAATTAGCGTCCTGCGGCTCGATATTATAAATTAGAAAAAGAGAAGAAAAGCCACAGTGGAAAAATAATATCATGTTTTTACGCCGTAAGCACGGTGTGCATTTATTCTGGACAAGTGGTTACCAGTGTATAAGGCCGCACACCGACCTCGAGTAAGTCATTGTGGCATCAATATACTTAATAATTGGATTTCTTGGCTTTTAATGCATCCATCGCACTTCTGTGCTGCAATTCGTTAGCCCATGATGACGAATGAATGTGTTGTATTCTTTGGGCGCTTCACTGATGGTCCTGGGTGGTTTGAACAACTGCAGTGATGAATGGCAACATGAATTTTGCAGACACCCTCTACTGGCTCCAAATAGTAACTACTTCAGCCTCGAATTATTCAAGTCGCAACTCTATTTCTCTCTCTCTCTCTCTCTGTCTCTCTCTTTGACCCTGTGTCCCCTTTTTTTTTTTTTGCTCTCATTTCTCTTTATCAAATTCTGACCACCCATATCTAACACTTTCCATGTTTCTCTCATTGTCTCTGCTTTACAGAAAATGATGCATTCTCCAAAATGAGGTCAGCTACACCAGCACATTATAGCACGACAAAGCCTCTCTGCATTCGAGAGGCCTGAACCACTTTGATGAATGAAATAACATACACGTATGAAACAAACGTGTGATCGCACAACTGTTTACTGATTACCTGAGTGATTAAATAAGTTCAATTGTCTAAAATCAATACCAGGGACAATAGTAACACATCTTGTTATTTACACAGGAAATACACTGCTTAGGTTCTAATCTACTCTCGGGGACTACTGTTGGTTTTAGGATAATTGCCATGGGCGATTTCCAACACAGCAACAGGAACCCTAAGGGCATTTTTGATATGGGCTGAAAATCAACAACAACAAAAAAACTTTAACTTTAAAAAAATATATTTTTATAATAATTTAATCATTTTATAATACTCTATTCACTCATTGATTGTTATACAGCACACATCACAGAGACTTTCCAAATGTCTAAAAGCCATTCAGCACACCCTAACATGCGTTAATACAACAGACTAACGTAGTTTGTAATGGCTTAACTTTTCTCTTATTCTGGATACAGAAATTGAATATAACCAGGGACTGCCACATAAGCTGCCAAAAACGCATTCAAAATGGTTGCAAATAATGTTGAATAAATGTGATCACAATAAATTAGCAAAAACATGCCTGAGAAAGTTATGATCCTTTCATGTTTAAATCAAGTGTCCATAATTTTTATTAACCACACAGCTTTTTCTGAATCTCAGGCTGTAATTATCTCGGGAAAATTGGCTTCGAAAAGAGCTTAGCTTGAAAGGGACGGGCTCTATTTTTCATAATGTAGCTCCAATGTAAACAAAACACAACCTGCAATTTTAATATAGGATAAGTTTGCAATTGTGAACCATTAATCAAGATGGAAAGATGCTGGCCAGAAAGTTTCCAGTTTGCAACTTTAATTGCGATCCTGGCGCACGTCCCGTCTTTTTTCCTTTTTATGTTTGAGAGCTCTTTTTGTGAACAGAATTAGGCAAAAACAGTTTTTCTTGAGGCTTACTTTGGAACGTACTCTGCAGTTTTAGCAGGCTACCCTTCTTAGGGTTGTCCTGCTGTGGCAGACACATGCTCGTGACACCCTCCTGAAGCATTTATGAAGAGTAGAGTCAGTGCAGAAACACGACACAATGATCGGAAGAACGAGAGGACAGACCCACAAAAGATAAAACTATTTGGGGAGAGTAATAATGCTAAAAATAGCGTTTGATTAAATAATGGAAGAGATTGAGAATCAGATCAATTATATATGGCCAAAGCCTGAATCGCGGTACATAATTGATGCACACAGTCGTACATTATGTACCAACTGTCAACATGTGAAATGTGTTTGAAAAAAGAATACAAGTGTGATTCGCAAACCACTTAAGGGCAAAGAGGAAGGAGACGCCCGTGGGACAGTGCCAGTGTCATGCCGGACTTGCATTAATCATATATATCTCACCTTTTCTTTTTCCCTTTAAATATGAAACACAATTTAACTGTCAGCGAAAGTGTTAGGATGCCTTTAGGGTCTCAGTTCTCCGTGGGTGAAAAAGATTAGAATGTCAAAGCACACACTCCAAATGCCTCATGAAACCAAGGGAAACGCTAAAGATATACTTTGGAGAGTGGTGGCTAGTAATTTTTTTTGTTTTTGTTCGGGGTACTTAAATGTAGGCTACGATTGCTTACATGCGTATGTGTTGTGAGCGGAACTACATCAGAGAGAAACAGGAATTGTCTCTGCTCCAAATGAGTGAGTGCAGTTTCACATGACAGTATTTTTCACACGCCCAGGTCGTATTGCATTTATGAAACCTCCTATTGTATTATTAATTTCAAGGTGGTGCCTCTTATGGTTTTAACATGTTTTTGGGAATTCACCGTGCGGTGAATGCAGGGAGGCTAATAAGTGCTACTCTTCAAGAGAAAATTCACTTTGCTGAGATGCAACCACAAAATGAGTCGACAAGCACTCATCTGACGAAGCACTCCTTGGCCGCATCTCGTTTTTAATATTCTTAGGTTAAAATGTATCATGGAGAACATGTCACCCATCTGTTCCGTTTTATTGTTATTTGCAGGCTATTTATTGAAAGTAGAAATAAAAAAATAAAAAAAACACTGTGGAACTCATCTTTTTTTTTTACTAAAGCTATAAGCCTGGATCATGTCATGGCTGATTTCAAAAACAGCTCCAAGGCAATGTTTTGCAAAAGAAAACAAATAGATCACAGCTTTGGCTTTGGAGCCTTGTGGCTTATTGCTTAAATTATGACCAAAACATTTCCCTTGGCTTTTCAATTTTAGGCTGTTAATTACATTTACACTGTTTGCTGGTGATGAAGTATTATTTTTCCAACGTAGAGGTTGGATGTTTTTCTATATGAAAAACGCTGTTTTTTAACGTTAGTAAGAAACGACATTACAGAGGATTACTACACATTACGGGTTTAATAACGATACGGCTGCATCTTCCAGATATTTTCTTAATCGATTAATCAATTGACTCTGTTCCTACTAAATCCATCCCTGACAGACATACAACCAAAAGCAGGACCAAGCAGGACACATGAATCAACTTTTGTTTCATGTTTTTTACTTTTTTATCAGAAACATATTCCTGTCATGATATTTCTTTGAACTTCTTGAACTGGCATTATGACTTGCTTCGTGTTCATAGATTAATCACTGATAAATGATCAAAAACCAAATAAGTGAAGCTTAAATTGAGATTATGATTTAAAAATATGTATCTATATTACTTGATACTGATATCTTTTTGCATCAGAGTGGCATTCGGAATTCATTTCATACACTTAGATTTAGATTTTTGTGATGTTTTATTGGTTTGGGGAGGTTTTACCTCTGGTCATAGAAATGAATGCACCAGGGTCATGACACAAGTTTTTGCAGACTGCATGATTTACCCGGTGTGACCCCGGCGTGTCACTACGGAGAAGTATGCACAGACTGTTATTCAGGTTAAACGTCTTTGATCAGTCGGAATACAGTCAGGTCGGGAGTAATTGTCAACCACGGCGGTGTTGTGCGGAGTGTGTGGAGGTAGTGCAGCCCGGAGGATCGCGTGAGGACGCTCACGAGGCTGTGGGGGCTTTGAAAAGGTAGGCATTTTGGAGGGGAAGCAGATGGCTCACATTAAAAGCAAAGGGCCCTCGTGACTGTCCTCAATGGCCCTGCAGAGAACTGGGTAATTAAATGAGAAATTTAATCAGATTCCTCAAATTAAATGTCCAGCTGGATAGTTCTGCGAGAACACCACTGACTACACATTTACCTAGGGGAGTGTCACCACCGTGGATGCATAATGCTCCAATCAGCGCACACTCATACGTGATGATATTCCAGGTGATGATTACCGCTAAAGTATTCCATTCACCGCTCCGCCAGCAGGAGGCAAAGGGACGTCACCGCGTGGCCACGGGAGGGTCATCTTGAAAATGTGGGGGGCCTGGGGGGGGGGGGGGGGGGGGGGAGGGGGGGGGGGGGGGGGGGGGAAACCCCCCCACCCCACGTGGGGGATGAAATCACAGCATCTCACGGGGACACGTCTCTTCTTTTTTTTCCATTTTCAGAGGGAGATGTCTTGTGTATAATCTTCTGACGAGGTTTCATCATGATTGACGCAACACGTTTGATGCAACATTTAAAAGAAAAAAGAAAAAGGAGCAGGACCGGTCAATCTGACGTCATTGCATCTAAGTCTTCTTTGATTTATTGATTTATTGATGATGATGATGATGATGATTATTATTATTATATCAGATCATTATAATATCAGATCATTATAATATCAGATCATTATAATATCAGATCATTATATCAGATCACGAGTGACCAGCCTCTGGGTCCGTTCCGAGTCATTTTGCATTCAGCAAACCTATCAACCGCCTCGCCCCGCCCCGCCCCGCGCACACTCCCTCTCGCGCGCCGCCTGTCCAGGAGGATGGGACCGGGAGCCACAATATCCGTGCACGCCTGACCGCCAGTCTACTTCCTGGATGGAAGAATGGGACGTCTCCAGCTCCACTTCTCCTCCCGCCGCGCGTCGCCCTCGCTCACGCTGACGCCCCGGATAATCGCCCAATAACGATCACGTGTGCGATCGATCCCGCGCGAGCACTTTTTTTCTTTTCTTTCTGCCGCCGTAGTTTGGAGACAGCGATCGATCGCAGACTGGACCCCCGGCCGCACTTCGGGAATGTCGCTATCTGGAAGCCCGCTACAGGCACGGCGGAGTCCGACTACAGATCCTCAACTGTCCCTGCGCGACGTTTTACTCCCGGAGGCTGAAGGCAGCAGCAGCTCCTCTTGCTCGGACCGCGGGCGAATTCATTAGTGTGTCTTTTGTTGCCTTTTTTTAAAAAATTATTTTAATTTCTATTTTAAACGCAGTGACTCTGTAGCACAAGCCGCTAACCGGGACTTCGATGCTCTGCCTTCGTGGCTGCCGTGTCAACTTCGTTCCGGCTTCGGCTTCGGAGGGCTTGTGGATGTCGGCTTTTTAGGTTTCATTTAGTTTGTTTGTGTTTTGAAAAGAAGAGGAAAAGACTGTTCAACCCCCCCCCCCAACCCCCAAACAAACAACAAAGTTTGTCGCCCGTTGCCTCGTCGTTGCTCTCGATGAGCAGACTAACATGCGGAGGATACGGGAACCGAGTTACTGGTGGATTTTATCCTTAATGTTTTTAACCTTGCCCAAACACAAAGGCTGTCATCCCGGTAAGTACTCGCAGCACGCGTTGGCTAGTCACAGATTACACTCGACAGGGCTGTGTGGCGTGGTGTGGTGGGAGTAAAAGCGACTTTTGTTGGTCGACGGGATTTTTTTCTTCCCTTTCCCCTCCCCGAGGCGACGTTTTAGCCGGGGTTCCAATCGCGGTCGGGGGGGGGGGGGAGCGAGGAGCGAGCCGTGCTGAGCCGGGCCGTGATTTGTTTGCATGTGCATAATCGATCCTGCAGCTGGACCGAGGGACACGCTGCCCCCCCCCCTCCGCCCGGATGTTTGGACAACGGTTTCCGGCTGGTTCTGGTCCAAAGCTCCTGTTTGACCCTGACGTTGAACGCCTTAGCCACCGCGCCGGTGACCCATTCAACACGGTGCACACTCGCAACCATCCGCCAGTCACCGCTTCTCCGATACTTCAATGTGTCTTACTTTGTCGCCCGCGTGCATGTTTTGATTTTGGATTTTGATTTTATTTCCCCGCCTCCATCGGCTTCGCCTGCAGTTGGGTTGTGTCCCATGTTGTGTGCTGTGTCCCAAGTTTGGTGGCAGGCTCGCAGCGACTGTGTCTCGATGCGTGTGTCGGTGTAATGTGCCCGTGTGTGTGTCGGTGTAATGTGCCTGTGTGTGTGTGTGTGTGTGTGTGTCTGTGTGCAGGCTGTCATGTGCGTAGGTAGGAGCGATGATGATGGTGATGATGATGATGGTGATGATGAAGGCGACCGTTTGCGCTCAGATGGACGTGCATGTATGAGGGGCGATTAGTGCCACACGAGCACAAACGTGGTCTCGGAGGATATGCGACTGGGGCTTATCGCGGTTGCACCGAAATCGGGGGCACGGTTCCGCAACCGATTTAGCCGCGGATTTAAAAGACCAGTGTTGCATTGTAGGCATGCAGATTGGGATCATATCAACGTTTTTTTTTTTTTTGCCAAGAAAGTAGAGCAGCAAATCTTGTCGGGTCACAGAACATGGTTTGACGCCAGTCCTGCGTTTGAGTTTGTCCTCAAAGCCATTCTGTCTGTTTTAAGGTTAGGCGCGATTGAGGCTAATATTAAATTCAGCCCGAAGGCAAGAATTGGATTAAATATGATTCTTTTGATGGTTTGTGCAACAAAAAAAAAAAAAAACCCACCAGTGGCGAATCAGGTTGCCACAACATACAAATATAATAAAATAGTTTTAGTGCTAAAATAGTAATGATCGTGCAATTATTTTCTCCATTGGCCGTCCGGTAATAATTTTAACGGAAGTTTGATGGGAGTTTTGGTTTGCTGGTTTACTATGAAAATATTAGACGCTTTCAAATACCGCCCTCGATTAGCTCATAACGGACTAGAACTTTAGCAATCCGATTCATTGGTCAGATGTGTTGTGTTACTGTTATGTATATATATAAAAAAAAAAGTGGTGGCCAAGCAGCATGAATACCAGCCAAAGTTCCATTCCTATAAAGCGGTATACTGTTATCTCTGTGCGAACTGGAGAGGCTATTCTAATTATTGTGGAGGATGTGTGGAATCTGTGGGAGGTATCCACTTTTTTTTTGTGGCACCAGTCACCCCCCTTACATTGAAGATGCAGTGATGTAACAGGAGAATGGTTTCTCTCTGAGTCACCCCCCCCCCCCCCCCCCCCCCCCCCCCCCCCCCCCCCCCCCCCCCCCCCCCCCCCCCCCCCCCCCCCCTCCCCCCCCTCTGCCCCAAAATCCCCCACTTTCATGCTTCCACGTCCTCAGTTTGCAGCTGTATCGAGTGGCTTTACAAGCACACTATAGCACTGCTCAGCTTTCGCTTATTTCATGTCCGAGTCCGAATGCATGGCATCGAGGTGATAAAGGTGGACAGGCGAAGCAATAGTTGCTTGAGAATAAGTCCAATTTAACGATTTCTTACGCTACTCACTAAACTAATTGTTGTCTACCGTTTCGGACCAGGTGACCTCAATCTTCATCTATTAGAATTTGAAGTTTCCCTCATGGAAAGCATTAGTAAAACAGTGTTAAAAATTAGAATAAGACCTTTTGTATGCTCCATAAAATCATCACTCGTGTATATGTTCAGTGAGAGCCGACAGTAATGCAAAGTTATCGTCCCCGTTTGGAGAAACGCGTCTTTCATGTTTTGTCATGCCAAGATGGCACCCGGTCACTCACGCCAACCAGTACAATATTGGATGATTGAAGATTGAAGAAATCCATACGCCGTTCAGGAGTTGTGCTCTTCCTGGAATCATAGCGAGGCGCATATATGCAGCAATGTTTGGGCCTCTGCCGCCATCATCGGAAACGCAAACGTGGCAGGAATAATGGGAATGCTTGTCAATTAATCACGTTAGTGATGAGGGGATAATTGCAAGTCGCTGTCCGAATTTGGCCAAACACAAAAGGTGAATGGCCTGCTGCCTCGTGACTCACAGCAGGGAAATAATTGGCAGGACCGATAATTGGAGGTGAACAGGATTTTTCGAATTTAAATGAGGAAATAAATAAATGAAAACCAGGACATTTTGAGAAATGCATACCGCATTTGTTTTGGATTTAATTAGATGGCTGTCCTTTTTAATAACACTGTCCACTGCAACGATAGAGTATAACTCGTGAGCAAAACGTGTCATTTATGATATTAATGAGGTCCTGATCTACTCCAGTGCCAGCAGGATGCCAGCTGTCTGGACATCGCCGGTGCCGGCGACAGCATCATTATCATCAAGGTCCTCTGCATTTCCCCTTGCATAATTGCTTCAGTATGTACAGTACTGACATATGATGGCAAAACTAACTCTCCCCTAGTGAGGAAATCGCCTCAGTAACATATGCTTAGTCTCGATCATGGATGGGCTCAGTGGACTGTTTTCTGTTGTCTCTCCACCAGCTGCCCATGTCATCACTAAATGGTCCAATGGGGGGAAACACTGCTGTAATCACTTAGTGCGGATAATTCACAGTTAACCGGTTGCTAGTGATACTCCGCCTTTGCTTATAGTTTTCAAATTCGACGAATAACTTCTCTATCTGTCTAATGAGAACATTTGGATTTCAAACCACGGTGAATCTTTTTTTTTTATTCCAAACTGAGTTTGCAATTTAATCATTTAAACCATGGTGATACCAACTTGAGACATATAGGAGTTTAGAGAATAGGGGTTGTGTTGTGGTGAATGAAGAAATATTATGGGTTGCAGTTTGGAAATAGCAGAGTTTCATTCAGAATGATGTGCTCCGGCCTTCACTCCTCTGTTGGTTGTTTACTTCTATTATTTTGTGTCTTTATTGTCTCTGCGATTAACCGTGTTGTGTGCGAAGTGCTATATAAATAAAGTCGAGCCGAGTTTTATGACACAATTTCCTAAGTAAATATCGTCTTTTTGAGTGGCAGTGAAATAAGTTTGGGGAATACAATTAATGTATGATATAAAATGTACCACATTTCCAACGGTTGAAAAGGACCAGAACTAAGCAAATATATATTGAATATCCTGCAGTTGTCGGCAGTGGAAATAAATACGTGGCGTGTGGAACACATCATATCGCTGTCCTACACCCCAATCCGGTCGAGTTAACACGTTCTTATCAATCATGGCCACCACCGTTCCTCCTTCCTTCCTCATCCTGGCAATGCTGGTAAATTGCTTGATTGCTTAAATGTTTGAAACTGGTGGGAACATTGTATTGTCTTTCCCTCCTGCTTGTGTGTGTGTGTGTGTGTGTGTGCGTGTGCGTGTGCGTGTGCGTGTGCGTGTGCGTGTGTGTGTGTGTGTTTTTGCAGTATGGGATTGCTTGATCCAACTAGTCAGAAATACAATACAGGAATAGAAGTACAATCAGCGTCGGAGCAAAGAAAGCATACAGAGAATAAGTAAAACTATGAATACGCTCTCTCATCTATACCCTCCGTTTCCCTGCTTCATAAACATGACCAAATAATCATTTTTTATTAGTTTGTGCAATGCATACATGTGTAGACACGAGCCTAAGCGCGTGGTCTGCCCACTGGATATGGGTAACCAGCTAGGTCCGCTCTGATTTAAATGGAATCATCAAGCCGTCTCTTTTTCAGTTAAAACATTCAACGTCTTTTTTAAGAGTTGCTTGGGTCACATATTTGCTCTGGAAGCTCACCGCTCAGCTTATTTATGACCACTGTGGTAACACACACTTTGTGTGGGCTCTGCGCTGGTTCCCCTCTACCACAGAATGTAATTTATCTTTAATTTTCTGTCGGTATAAAC
This sequence comes from Colistium nudipinnis, assembly GCA_016785305.1. NCBI lineage: Eukaryota > Metazoa > Chordata > Actinopteri > Pleuronectiformes > Rhombosoleidae > Colistium > Colistium nudipinnis. The sequence goes on from JAFBJU010001020.1 coordinate 189,806, forward strand.
TTAGTAGAAGAGGGAAAACCATAGCAGGTATTGCCCTACTTAAATTATTGAAGAATGCACACACAATAAATACTTCATTTTAAGTATTCCATGCATATTTACGAGAACATGTCACGCCGCAGAGACGTGAGCTGCCGCGCGATATTGCCGTAGTTGGCCGCTCGTCAGTATGTGAAGCTGGTATGCTTCATTACGATACGATGACAGCATTTTCCGATTATTTGTTTAACTCCATTCCTTCAACTGCACATCGAGCCAATTATGAATCACTTCATTTCTGGATGTGGAGGATGGGTGAGTTGGCTGGTCACACTGGGCCGCTTTCGTCGTTATAGAATAACGCGCAGCCTCTTCACACCGAATCGTTCCATCCGTCCGAGCAACTTGCAGCTCGAAGCGCACGCGCACGCAAACGGGATTTGACTGGGCTGGCTTGAAACGAGGGAGGAAACATGCTGTTGGCAGGGGGGGGGGGGGGGGGACCCCTATTTTTTTTTGGGGGGGGGGGGGGGGGGGGGGGGGCGACCACTATTCTTATTTCCTGTGCTACATGGCGATAGTGATTAATGTCCAGGCAATAAGGCACTGTCACTGAAGGACAGACACTGCTGCACTCAAGGCCTCGCCATATCAATAAATGTCCCGGACGTCCTTCAGTCGCCGCGTCCTCTTTGCCCTTAAACAACGTTGCCGCGATGCGATACTGTGTCAGCTTTACTTACAGCTGAACTGTCAGTCAACGCTGCCCGGTGGAGAGCCGAGACAATGGGGCCTTCAGGCTCCCTTTTTCCTGCATTGTCTTGTTGTGGGTCAACAGAGCATGTGTTTGCTTTGTGCCCATTGTTTTTTCTTCTCTTTTCTGCGGGCCGCATTCAAGAGTGTCTCTCCCCCCCCCCCCGAGTTGAGGAAAAAACAAATTCAAAAGGAGGCTAGCCCATCCGCAATTCCCCCTGCCGTGAATTATGGCGACAATCACGGAAGATGTAGGATTAGCCCGTGCATGTTTTATCAGGCTCGGGGTGCGCTGCGGAATGCCAAATAAGCTTGCTGCGTGAGAGTGAAGTTGTGTTTGATGAATTGATTTTTAACCTTTGCATAAATTATAATCCTGTTGTCCTGAGCCGCAGCGGAACGTGGGAAAGCTACCCGTGGGTTCCGGTATGAGGGATAACTTCTCTTGCCACGAATGTAGGTCACTTTGACTTTGAAATGCAGCCCCGGCGCTATATGTTAAAATGCAGCCAGCCCATGAAACTGCACAGTGGAAGTAACTGTAGTAGTTGTCACTGTCAGGATAGGCACGTGTCATCGTTCAAGTGGAGCAGAAACGGCATACTTGAGGAAAGCGCAAACAATGCCGTTTAAACCAGGCGGCCCTCGGCCAATTTTAAACTTAATTATTATTCGTGTAATCTGTCTTGGCCAAATGATAATGCATGGACCAAGTCCTGTCTTTTTTTGATATACATGCAGCATTTGTAGTATTTGTATGCAGTGTGTATTTGTACTCCGCAGAATAATACAGTGAAAAGGCCCCCAAAGAAGCAGCATCACATAGCCTATGCACGTCGGCCCCCCCCTTTTTTTTCTTTTTTTTTTACTGGCCAACATGCGAGCCAGTAGGATGCCGCATGTCTTTGGTAAGCTCCGTGTAGGCCTTGTGATTAATCAGCTCTGCTCTGCACGAATAAATTGCCGTTAATATTAACATGCGGAGTGGTACAGAAAATGTATCTGCAGTGGTAGAACACACGTTGGTGATTTTTACAGAGTTGTTAAAATGACGGATGGCCGGGAGGCCAACTCTTGAAGTGTTTGGAAAGTGAACGAGTGAATTAAAAAAAAAAATAAAATAAAAAAAAAAAAGCTGAAGAAAATAAGTTATCTTCCGGTTTGCAGCCACTATTGGCTAGAGTCTGCTGTTGAAATTAACTTGGCAGATGCGTCCGTTGAGGCAGCAGGCATAATATTATGCACCTCGTTGCTGTATAACCAATTTCTACCCTTTGTGTAAAGTTGTGATTGTCGGAAGTCTGAAATTAGTATGGCAAGGTCCACTCTGATTATTTTCAAACATGTTTCCCCCCCCCCCCCCCAACAGATTCGGACCTGCATATGATGATTGAGAAGCTTCGAATGACGTAGCAAATGAGTCGAAGGCTCAAACAGTCAATAAGATTGAAGACAAACTTTGGCACTGACATCACATCTGGAATGAAATATGTTCCTAATCAAGGAGCTATGACGAGTATTTTGTTTGGACATTTTACACACAAATACTTTCACACAAGGAGAATAATTGTGATCAAATGAAGGTTCGGCAGGCTGAGGCTAACCCTGAGTCGATACCCACTTTTCCACTCCAATGCTAAACCCAGTTCATTAATTCTGTGTTGAATGCCTTCTCCCCCCCCCCCCCCCCCCCCCCCCCCCCCCCCCCCCCCCCCCCCCCCCCCCCCCCCCCCACTCTCCCTAAGTTTACACCGTGAAAGATCAGTCATCAGTCCTCGGGCTCTTTCTTTTGGGTTTCGAAAAGAGATTGATGTTCTGTGTGTTTCTCTCACGCACCGGCTCCAAGAGCTTTCTTTATTTCCAGAAAAAGCTCCAAAACAACAATGGAATGGCTCATTGACATTAACCCATGGATTAAAAAAAAAAAAAGAGGGCTAAGCGTTTCAGGTTTCTGCTGGGGCTAATTCACTTGGATCCATTGGATGTTTTTACCGTTTGGCCGAGGACATTTTCTAAAACGAAACGTGTGGTATTGTTAAAAAAAAAAAAAAAAAAAAAAAAAAAAATCCTGTATAAAGCCTACACACAAAGGCTACCAGTGGGAAGCTTTGGTGTTAGTTATTATGGGAGATTTCCGAGGGAGAGGATGTGCTGAGTTGGATAGTTTTTCGGAGGCAGAACAGGAGTTGAGCTGGTACCCTATCGATCCTGTTGACACGCTCCCCTTTGGGGAATGCAAATGTTTTGGTTCCTCAACACAAACACTCAAACCCCATCCAAACCCCCCCCACCCCCGGTAGTGGAACCCTAATTAACTAGGGATTTGAATACCATGGCCTTTTCCTTTGACATTTTCATATTTCAAAAAGATATCCTTTCACGCTTCCTCAACAAAGACAACTCGAGTATTTATTATACGGTAAAAATAAAACGCTGTGACAACACGGTCAACAGTTCAATATGTCTAATATTTGAGAAACGGAAACTTGGAAGCCTTCCCCCATCCAAACCCCCCCCACCCCCGGTAGTGGAACCCTAATTAACTAGGGATTTGAATACCATGGCCTTTTCCTTTGACATTTTCATATTTCAAAAAGATATCCTTTCACGCTTCCTCAACAAAGACAACTCGAGTATTTATTATACGGTAAAAATAAAACGCTGTGACAACACGGTCAACAGTTCAATATGTCTAATATTTGAGAAACGGAAACTTGGAAGCCTTCCCCCCCCCCCCCCCCCCCCCCCACTCGATCCCAGTGCGAGTCCGCTGTGCAAATCTTCCGAGGGTCTGCCTATCTGTCAAACTCCGGTGCGAGCTGAAGGCGCGACAGCTGCCGCGTGTTATTGTCACAGCGAAACCTGAACCTCGCGACACAAGTGTTTACCGCCGCAGAGAGGGGACCCATCCCCAGGTAATCACTAATCACCGAGGGATTCCAGCGATCCTCTGTCCCCGTCCTTAACAGCCAGCGTGAGGCAGGTTGGAGCCGGCAACCAATCTGTCTCGACAGCTCCCCAGATTTGAACACAATCGTTTGTGTGGCTTTCGTGTTCAGAATGAAATGCCCTCAAAAGAAGGCTCCGCGGTGGCAGCTGCGTAACTGGTCGCAATGCAAGTCGTTGCTCTGAGATGGCACAAAGTTATTTTCGTATGAAAGCTATTAATGTTCATAGGTTTTTGTTCAATGGATAGATGAAAGTTACGCTGTGCTGTATGTAGTGTGAAGATGTTTAGTTGTTTTTTTTTCCGGCGGGTGGGGGGTGTAATTAAATGACAATACGTGTGGACAATATGTATCTGTCATTCATTTGAAGGCATCACCTCCAAATGTGGCGTACTGCAACATTGCTTTTTTCTGATATTAAAAAAAAAAAAAAGAATATATAACATATGGTTGGTTGATGCGTTTAAGTTAGGTGTTTGTCCAGATTTTGTGATCATAAGAAACCCATAACATTTTTTTTGCAACCTTTTTAGTCCATTCTTAAAGGTCAAGTTTGCTTTTGTGCACCTGAGTAGAAGTAATATACACACGTAACAACAGATGGGAAATGACTGTGTGTATAGTCTACTGTTTCCTTTTAATGATGATGCAAACGTGGTCTTTATTTCGAAAATTTGACTAATCAGTCAATTTAACAATTTCATAATGGCATAATGCAGCAACATAACGACCAAGTAGCAGCATTTCGTTTTTGTGCTGGCAATTGTGTATTCCTGCCGTTTTATAATGCCTGAATATTTTTTTCGAGCCCTTCGGTTACAATATGCCTCAAAAAAAGGCCTAATGTCGGGCTCTTTTCGATCGTTTCTGAGGAAACCTCTCCATTCATTTGACGGGATGACACAGACGAGGCCAAAGTCAGGGGTAAGCGCTTTCTGCTTTTAATCGTTCCGTCACATCGAGTCTTCGGGTTAGGCAGCTCGCCAAGCTTTATTATTAATAACAAGATAAAACGGGAGTATTCTTTGAATTATTTACAAATTTGTCCTTGGATTTCATTATTTATTTTTGCGGGACCTGCATGCATCAGGTTGCGAGGACGCAGTGGCACGTTGGCTTCACCGCTCGGCTGTGACGCTGCTGCTGGATTGGAGTCCCTGCTCGGAGTCGCAGCCAAGCGCTGCTCAATTGGGCTCTGATTTTCAGCCTTTGTGTGCTCCCGCTCCTGTGTAAATCAGATCTCTCACGTTTATTGGCCTCGGTTATGCTTTGCTGCAAGTATGGCTGCATGTAGCCGTTGAAATCTGTGCCAAGGTGTTTTCGGTGGGAAAGGGATACGGCTGTCTTCTGAGAGTCTGGTGTGGACCAGGATGGGGATACACTTTCATATCTTCACAGACAACCGTCGGAGGGCCTTGCATTAAAAGCAAGGCCAAGCGAGCGCGTTAGTGTTGGTGGAGCCGTCATCAGAGCAGATGTCCTCATTTGTCGTGAGTTTTATGTTGGCATTGACGATTGGTACTGAAATAATCTTGTAATCCCCTTTGGCTAATTAGCCACTCGATTTCTTCCATCGCAGTACCTCGAAATGTTTTACGAGCAGGGTCACTTAACTCGTTTGGACCGTATATACCCATCATTTTAAGGACTTTTTCAAATGCGTTTGTGGACATTGAATCTGAAACGCTCAAACCTCCTACATATACTACATATGTCTGTTTGTTTGTTTTTTTATCTCAGAGACGACCGATATTTATGTCAAAGCAAAAGAAATTGGTTTAAACCAATAATTTCATTTTAGCTGCAAGAAAAAAAGGAAGTGGGTAACTTTGGTAGCCCGAGAACAGCTTCATGTAATTATGTTTTCGCAGTTTAGTTATTTTCGGGCAGTGTAATGATATTAAAAACCAGCTAGCAGGTAATCGTGATGAATACTGGGCACAGTGTCAGTGTGTGCATAAACTCTGCAGGCAAAATATTAATCTGTGTGCAACAATTACTTGAATTTAACATGAAAAAGTAAAAAAATAAAAATAAATAATAAAAATACTATTTAGGGAGACACTGTCCAAATAAAACACCTCCATACATCTCTTTTTGTCATTTATAGTAAACATTGCATAATAGCCAGACTACTAAAGAGGCTGCAGAGATAGCGAGTGCATTGCTCTTCATGGTTTTATTTATCGTTTCTAAATTCAGCCCTAAGTATTGATTAGAGTCCGACATCAAAGGGCGGTTTAAGAGGAAGGGAGGAGGTCTCGTTGCGTGTATGGCCCCGGGCAGGCGAGAAGAGCCTGTTCAGCAGTGATGCATGCAAAGTCCTGGTGCAGTGGTGTTATTTATGGCTGGTTATTCGGCCTGCCAGCTGCTAGTTATTCTTCGTCGGCACCAGGCAAACCTTTTTTATTTATTTCTTTATTTTCTCTCTACTCAAGCCCATTTGATTCCACGCATTTCCCCTTTCGAGTTTGCGACAGCCGCCTTTTCTACACCTCGGCGCCCCGCTTTCTCCGAATTCGCCCCTTACTCTGGCTGTAACGATATCCGCTTTCACCGAGGCTGTCCGGTGTTGTGATCGGATTATCAGCCCGGGCGTATGGCTGTCACGCTCCGCCCGCCGATGCTTGATGGACCCATTTACATTGCCAGTAAGCAGCCATCACCGTTCGTGGGCACCAGTAACGTGCGAGGGAGGGCGGGGGGGTAATGTATCCACCAGAGGCGGCAGAATTTATCTCTCGATCAATAACGAGACAATTCATGCTGGACTGCACACCTTATCTTGAGGTATGACCTCATACGTTCTTGGCACTTAAGAGATCCAATTGCCACGTTGAAAATTGAAAGCCTCACTTTCCACTGTAAATTCTTCCCCCCCCCCCCACTGTCGGAGCAGTTATGTACAGTCATGCCACTGTGTGTGGAGACATGCTTTAGGGTTTCATTGTAGCCTGCGAAGGGAACAAGCGATAGCTGGTGCTGTGTAGGGGTCACCGGCTCTAAATTTGTTTAATCTTGTTAATGGTTTTCAGCACAGCCCTCGGTGGGGCTTTCCAGATATCTAATGCACTTAATTCACTGTACCAGCATTGCCCTAGCGGCGCATTCGACAGCACAATTCACATGTACTCCATAAATTCACCCTTTTCAGAGGTGGCCACCCTGTTGAGATTCCGCCTGGACGCGGAAGGCCGCCCTGAATTGACTCCTACACAGGAAGTCTTGTGGGTTTTAATTCATAATGGAGTCGGCTTTTGTCGGACAATGGGACAATAGTTCATAGTTCTTTACCGGCTTCTCAAGACTGGAGACTAAATGACCGGATGTGCCCCCCCCCCCCCCCCCCAGCGGCTTCCCGCTCTGACGTTTGATGTACTGCGTTTCTCGCTGACCCACGTTATGTAAGGCCGAAGGATACACATGTCATGTTCAGCTTCTCGGATGTAACAACGGGTATCATCCGTAATATAATAGTAAAAGGAATAGGAATCATCATTGCGTAAGGCGTCGAGAGCGGAGCAATGTGGAGGGAATGTGTGCGTCCGAAAACGGAGGAGAACGCAGCGAGAGTTTGCGGCACATTTGGATTTGATTCAAATGAGAAGGTCTTTCCACTTTTCTCCCTATTAGTATGGAAAAATACAAGTGTGGCATAATGAGAGAGTGGAGTGTGCCTCCTTTGCCCTCCCTCCTATTCTGCGTGCTGTGTTGTTCGAGTTCCTTAATGAAACACAAACAAAAATGTTCTCTATTTGGGAAGACTATAATGCGCACGCGTGTGTTTGTGCGTGCGTGCATGCGTGCGCGTATGCGCATATGTGCGTGTGTATGTTTTTGGAGTTCTTCCAAAGTTCGATAGTCGATAGTTTCTGTCATTTGACAACTCTCCTTTTTTTTCTTTTCCTCAGCGTAAAGTTGTGTTTCAGGCTTTCAACACCGTGCGCTGCCTTGACAAAAACATCTCGCCTCAGCTCCGAATGTGCTGCAGCACTTCCTGTCAATTAACACGATGACCATAAAGCCAGACGGGTCTCGACATGCACACAGACGCGCTCGTTTGTGCAATAGAAAAAGAGATTATTAAGACCAGGTGTCAAGGGAAACTTTTAAATGAGCTCTTGGAGTTTTTATTTTTGTAATTATTATTATAATTTCTTATTTAGTCAGTCAAATAACAATTTTAACCCTTGAATAATGGACTTAATTGCACTGTAATACGGCTACATTTTTTTCTGGCCCAAGGGTGCCAATGTCCTCTTTGCTGAAACGGCTTGTTTGCTTTTAGCAGTGTCGGCCTAAATATCTGCATTGGGATTTGAATTATTGTTGTATTATTTCTGAGCCGGATGGCTTAGCCCTGCGGCTCGGCTCCCTCTAAGCCCCATCTCTGGCTGATCTCGGCAGTTCTCGCGTTCCCGAGGTCCTTGGCGTGACTGGAACACTTCCGGGGGAAATCTCGCCTCGCATCGCCCACTTCCCCGAGAAATGAGAAACACGTGCACTCTCTAGCTCGGGGGGGCGCTCCGTTTCGGTGCTCCTCCCTTCCTCAGAGACCCCCAACCTTGTTCCGCCGCTGGGATACTAGTTACCACGGAGAGATTGACAGACTGGTGAGGCTGAGCTATTTGGCCTTTCCAAAAAAAAACAAAAAAAAAAACACGTGTTTGTCATAAACATACCTGCGAGTGATTCCTCTCAGAGCAGACGTGTCCTCTCGCTTGACACGTTGGTCCGTGCATTGCTGATGAGATTGCACAGGCAGCAGCGGCCTCCGTCACTATGCATATTTGTTCCTCGTACACATGGCAATTTTGCGCCAGGAGTCGGCCCTTTATTCTTACGCGGCGCCTGCGCATGCACAGCTCGCATCCGTTTTGTGCGAATTCAGACCGAAGGAATTTATTATTTAAATAAGATTTAACGACCCGCCCTCGTTCCATCTCTAATTTGAGACATGAACTGAAGATGTGGACGCATGAAGGGAACGAGTGGGACTTCCCTTTCTTCCAAGAGCCACTGTCTTAAGTGTCCCCTGTGTGTTCCCAGCGGAATGTAAATAAGGGCAATTCCGGATGAGGATTCTGGCCTAAAACATAAATAACATATATAAACAGTTTAGTCAAACACACACAAATCACAAATACACATATATATATATATATATATATATCAAATAACTGGAAATATGGCCTTTATTAGGCATATGGACATGTTATGGAGACTCATTGGCGAATGAAGGGCATTTTCCACATTCAGTGTTCTTGTGCACGGAACTGGTGATGCAGAAGTGTTGTGACGCAGCATTGCCGATGCCGAGCCAGCCAAGTTGACTTTCAAGTGAACTTTTCTCGGTGGTGCTGGCAACACAAAGTAACACCAGCACTGTGTGGGTCGACAATGGATTTTCCCCTGTACCGCGGCCACGTATTCGTTTAAACTCAAAAGTTTTGGGTAAAACGCAGCGCGTGGATTCATATTTCATTTTTTTCTCTTTTTTTTTTCTCGTGTGGTCAAAAAAAATCCATCACACAAAGAAAGAATCGATCTCGCTCAAAGCTATTGTCTCGAGTTGCCAAAGGCAGATGTCATGTGTAGGATGTGTGTGTGTATTTGTCCAAAACTAAAAACAGCTGCAGTGATCCTTTGTTGCACATCCCCCTCTGTACCACGAACAAGGGCGGTTTATTTTGACCAACGAACGCTGAAAAAAAAAAAGTGAACCGTATATTGGCGAAAGCCTGTCGAACTCCCTTCTCCCCAGTAGAGAAGGAGGTCCGATGGAAATAATCCTGTGTTCGCCTGCGAGAGTGATGGGCTGCGTGAGGCTTGAGACAATTTATGGATGAAACGGCTAAAGCTCCTCCGCTTAGAAGAGCTCACCTCCTCAAAATCACCAACAACCATGCGCGGTTATTTAAACAAGTCGCGCACGCTTTGTTGGTCGGAACGCGTCGGAGAGCACGACAGCCACCCTGGCTCTACTGCGCACATCCGATGCTGACGCCGGTGATGAGATTGATATTTTGACTCCATCCTCCAGTGACTACTGCCAGTTAAATGCTCCTGTGGTTGTTGTTAGGCTGCTGTTTTCCAAGGGCTCTCGAGGGTTCTCTGCTTGTTGTTGAGTGTGATATTATGGAACAAATAGCGGGGCCTAATGGTAGTGTAGATGATTTAACCGCCCTCAGGGCAATGAAAAGGGGAAATGATTATTATTATTATTGTTTTTTTTTTTTTTTTACAAGGTGTTGTTGTGTAGGTCTTTTTGTTTTTGTTTTCTCTCTGCCTGCTAAAAATACATTTTCATGTGAGAAAAACACCTTTTCGGGGCTATGCTTAATACGTGGCGTTCTGTGGTGAACCCCCGTAACTGCTTTTCATGAGCGTTAACGGTATTTATTCCATACGTGTGTGTGCGCCCACGCGCTTGTATTAATGTGGCTCCATCGGGCCCGGCACCAACTGTGTTGTCTGCTCGGCGCTATCGGAGAGAGGCTGTGGCTTCAATCCCCGTGCCCCCCGGGGGGGGGGGGGCTGACATGACGAGTAAACTGTTGACATGGTGCTGTCTCCTGTGCTCTCTGATGAAAGTGGATGCAGCCCTCCTTTTTCCACAACCTTTCTTCAGACACGCCACGGAGACCGGCTCCCTCTCCGCGTTACGCTGGATTGATTCATTTGATCACAACACAGTGGCCGCGCGCTGTGTGCCTCTGCCCGTGTAGCCCCCTGTGACCTCCCTCCAAGCGATGCATTTCATTTTTGGAGAACGGCGTATAACTCACTCGCACCACAGCGGAGAGCGTTTGTGCAGCCGGTAACCCTGAGTCCAAGCGAATAGAAGAGTTGGCTTGATGCAGTGCTCCGTTTAATTAATCCCTGATAATGATGCAACGATTAGTAAGAGCTGAGATCGTCTTAAGTGGCTGGAGGTGTGTGTGTGTGTGTGTGTGTGTGTGTGTGTGTGTGTGTGTGTGT
>JAFBJU010001020.1:200558-269342 GCA_016785305.1 Colistium nudipinnis
GTGTGTGTGTGTGTGTGTGTGTGTGTGTGTGTGTGTGTGTGTGCGCTGTTTAGATGTCTGACTAACTTCAGTTAACATGCGATGGCGTTTTAGCTCCGGGAATCCAGAGGGCACAAATGCTCTGAAGTTGATTGAACCCCCATGAGATGGTTGTCATGGTTACGGTCATCATGCTGCAAATGCTGTATGGAAACAGATTGTGATTCCATATATTGATATTTTGATTCTAAGTATTTAGTCAGTAAATGTATAAAATGTTTAATTTTGTTTTCTTTCAGGGTAGCATTGTATGTAGCTATTTCTACATAGTCTATATATGCTGTGCAATATACTACAACCTTGTAAATGTTTCAAAATCACTGTGCTTAGAGTTTCTTCGGATGTTGTGCGACACAACAATTTTGTGCGGTTTGGATACGAAATCAACCGTTGTGCCGAGCTGCGTGTATGCATGTTTGGGAAGGAAACTGCTTGAGGAGTGTCATGTGTAAAAAGACAAAAACAAACAAACAAAACAACAACCGCAAAAAACAAACAATGCTACCACATGGATTTTCCGAAACGGATTGTTTTACGGCAAGTAACAGCTTCCAATTTTGGCTCTTGCAGATTTTCATTGTTGATTTTGGTTTTCACTTTCCTTTCATTCCCTTTTCAAACCGAAGCAATATGTCCAATTGGTTGTATCCCTCTAGCATCTGCAAACCAGTACTTTTCCATCCGGGTTTTGCCTGTTCACCTGATTGTCAATGGCTACAGTTTAGTCTCCCCTGGAACAGATTGCACCCACTGTGGAGCATATTCTCTGTAATGACTTTGATTGCTGTAAATCTCTTCCTGTGTGCCCTTTGGAGTTATATATGTCCCCAGTATTCTCCATAATTATTTTGAGGGAACCTGCTCCAAAATAAACAAGAACTTGTTTTCACGTTTGATTGATTTGCAAAATCAACTTTCAACAAAGGAAATTTGCAGGGATGCTGCATTATTTCAGCAACATTTCATCAATATGCGCGCACACACATACACATACTATATATATATATATATATATATATATATATATATATATATATTAGTTAGTTTCCTTCCCAGAAATGCTGCAACTACAACTACTTGATTGATTTGAGCTGTAAAGGAACAGGAAGCCTCATAGGGGCTGTAGTGGGAGCTCCTCTTTTTTTTTTTTTTTTTCTTCTTCTGTAGGCTCCATTAATAATTTCCATTAAGGCTTTGTGGTAAATGATGGCAATTGGACTTTTTTATTGCACATTCACCGACGTTGCTGCTACTTTGGTTTTAACGGGTTCACGTTGGTACTTTTTGCCGTCATTTGTCGGCGAAGCTAGGCAGGTAGAGATCCCCGAAGATCATGGCGAAGCGTTAGCCTTCTTACAGTATGCTTCAGCCGCTTCAGTCACCTCTGGGGGTTATAATACCGGCTGAGAGGAGGTGCAATTTGGCAGTAGATTTGGGACACTTTGTCTGAATGTAACTATTAAACTTAAGTGTAGAAGCACTTAAGCCGTAGCCCACAGGTGTTGTATTTATAGCCCATTAGCAAAATATATTGAGCGGATCTCAGAAAATTCTTAAAAACAAATTGATTAGTACACGTTGATGATTTTCCAATTCGGTGCCAGTTTTTTAAAAGTGGCCCTTCAAGTGTTTTAATGTAAACTGATGTGGTGATATAAGCTTTACCCTTGTATCACGTCCGACAAGACTTTGAACACATTTTGGCAATGTGTTTCAAACATTCCCACGAGTATTGATTTTTGTAATATGTGATATATACTCCCCAAAACCGTGGGCGAAAAGGGAATGAATCCCAGTGCAGTGTCAAAGTTGAACGCATTACTCACCCATCAATCAACCTGACATCAATACCTTCATTTTCGCTAAGCTACACTAAGGTCACACATTTTCCCCGCAATGGCACTGAAGCGCGCCATTGGAAGTACATTTAAGGTGTCGTGTTAAAAATGAAACGGACTCCTCCGGTGACTCCTCGTAGACACTGTATTCATTATTTAAAATTAGCGCTTGAAATAATCCCCCATTGTTCCACGCGTTCTAATTGATCACAGAACTAGTGTGTGCCAGCGTGTGTTGGTGACATATATATGTCCAACAACTTTTCTACAATCCTCTCCGACCTCTCTTTCTCTGCCTCTTGCAGTTGAACTGGATGACCAGCCTAACTACGCTGAGGACAGGCGCCCTGGGAGCACAGGTGTCATGAGGGAGAGGAGGGCTGCTGGTGACCCCTACTGGTCCTATACAGGTGAGCTCTCGTTTGTGTACCGTCCAAAGTGCTCTGTCGGAGCAGAAATGAATTTCTTGAATGGATTCCTCACTGCTGTGGGCCAAAAGGTTGAATTTAGTTATCATATAATAATATACCTGTACCGCATGTTTTCATTGCTCTTACGGACTATAATTACTGGTATGTTAATGAAAGAGAATAGGAAGTAAAACATAAAACTAATGTGGAGATTATGTAGTAAGCGTGATTAAACCACATATAAGAATTAGTGTTGATTAAAAGTGTCTGTATATCTAATTAGGTATAGATCACGGACCCCAATTACCCAATGCCCATTGCTCATTATTTGTGTTGATGGATTTCATAAATCCCCTGGTCTTGGCATTAAAGAAGAACACGGTTATACGCACGTCACATTTGGTTATGCCGTTGATGCAGTAGTCAGGTCCCTTCAGGAGATTTTCATTTGTAGGCCCGACAGGACGCCTGTCTGGATATGTGCTTGTTTTAGTTCCTGCTTCCATTATGGCTCGGGTGCATGCTTTTAATGCACACGAGCCTGAGTGCTTCCAGAAATTTAAGCTTGCATCCGTCTCTGTTTTAGCATCTACCTTTAACAAAAATCGAAAAGATTGACTGACGTGGCAGTCCATAGCCAGACGTATGCCCTAATGGATGATTAATTATGTGCTCTTCTAGGCTTGTAAGTATTCTCAGAGCACTGTGTGTTTGCATACGAGCGGTAAGGTCTGGGCTTGTTATTTAAGTGAAAGTGGCATTTGATGCGTCAACTCAGCAGCAACTGAGTTGTGCGCTATGGCAGGTTGTTTTTGAAGTCTACAAAAAGCACATTTGGCCAAACGGTGATACGCAAATATTCAGGGTGGAAAAAGGCCTGTCAAAGCGAATATACAGCAATTCACAGTTTAGCCACCGCCCTCTAGATACATACTGTATGTATTAGAGGTTTTATGTTTTTCCTATTATTTAACTTTTTATTTTTGTAAATACTCGTATACAGATTCTGTACGGCAAGTACAACTATCCCAGCCAGTCAATAGTTTGAAAATTCAATGTCATTTTAAAAGCAAATGGGGGAAAAAAAAGATCCCCAAAAAAAAAAGAAATCTGTTGCCAGCTTCTAATTGGATGGGCAGCCTACATTCAATTCTATCGAGTCCACTGCTTACCTCCATTAGGTCTATTCAGGCATACGCATAAGAGAGCTTTGGAAGAGTGTATGTAGAAGCATGCTGTGGGTGTAAACAGTTTCCCGCTGTAAGTCTTACCGAGAAAAGAAAATATTCACAGTACCTGCTGGGCATTTGATTTGAGGTATTAATTCAATTCTGTTTCACCAACTGTTGCTGCTGTGGAAAAAAAAATAAAAATAAGTCAGCGACTTAATGCTCTTCCTTAGTATTACATCCATAGCATAGGGGAGTGTGGTATTTCTTTACGTGGACGGGCAGGTGTGCTCAGTCCTGGGGATTTATTTTTTGTTGTTTTTTTTTCTCTCTTGCTGGAGAACAGTTTCTCATAAACACATAGGTTTTTTTTCGGAGCGATGTCTCGCATTCGGTGATACGCACTCACACACCCCAGCGCAAACACGGCCCTCGGTTGGCCGCTGAGCAGCTCCGGCGGGAAATGGGGGTCATGTGCTTTGATAGAGGGCACCTCACTGGAGGAGCTCAGGAAGGGAGGAGCAGGAGTAAAATTATATTTACAGGTTCCAAGGTCCAAATACACCACCCAGCAAATAACTAACTTGATTCTGCTGCCGTTGGAGTGCATCTCAGCCCTGAAAATGTTTTTTTAACCATTGGAATATTTGATATTCAGCACAGCTGTCGTGAGCTCAAAGTCCTGGGGTTTTAGACAAGAAAATGGTGCAAATAATAGCAAAACAATGTTTAGGGGTGCTTACTTTGGACCCTAGTTAGTTTGGTATTCATGTCACTCCTCGTATTGGTTTTCGTCTTCCTCAGTTGTCAGGCCGAGGCAGTGAAAGAGTGTCTGCTCGGACTATTCGAGCGTGATTGCTTTTTCACTATCTACAAGGTGTGTGGAGCCCATTATGGGAATCCTAATCACGTCAAACAATGTCCCGTTTTCATGGAAACTTCCATGAACGGAAACCTTCAACGAGTCGGCTTTAATCAACCGCAAAGCCTGTGTTGGTATTACCGCAATGCAAAGGATCGCAAAAGATCAAATGATCGGATTCAAAGATTAAACTGTTTCCGCTCTTGGCTTTATGTTTGTCGTCTTTCGGTTGAAGTAAAAATAGTAGTGAGCCAGTATGAGTGGGGGGTGGGGGGTGGGGGGGGGCATGATAAAATATAAACATATTGATTGTGTGTGTGTATAGGCGGTACACGTGAATATCCCTTGTGCCTACGATTCTTAAAAACACCCATGGCGGGCATTTTGTGAAGTTTGAAGCCACTAAGAAATGCCCACTATTTCTCTCACTACCATTTGCAGCCTATTTAGTTGTGATGTGGGTGGTGGTCTAGTGCAGTCGAGGTGGCACACCCCCCATTATTATGGGAGAACATTATACTTTTATCCATCTTCCCTCGGCAGTTGTGCACATCACAACGGACGTTATGTGCAGATATTTTGTATTTATTTATTTCTTATTTTTTTTAGTCTGACTATCTCAGTCATCAGATCAAATCCATTCTTAGTAGATGGACCAAACCTCCTGCAAGCATAACACTGCAGCATGACCCAACCTTATCTTGATACGGACTCGGCGCATCTCTTCGGTTAGTACAGCTTTATGACCCATATGTTCTTCAAAATTTGGGAAAAGAAATGGGTCACGGGTTTGGGGATTCAACAACTGCTCATCTAAGACTCTTCAGAGGCAACACTTCAAAAACTCCTCGGAAACGCATTCACGAGTTTGAAGTCGATTGGAGGAGCGGTTGACAAACGGGAAGAAAGGGATTCTTAAGTAGGACGTTGCGTGTTTGTGCGTAGTGGCATGCATGCGTTAGGAAGAGATCGACAGGTAATAAAAGACAAATCACTTAATGTTTTTTTTTTGTTTGTTTTCGTGTGAAAAAAAATGAACCTTTCCGTTTGGGAGCTGGCTGACGTGGGTTGATTTTGGACATTCATTTCAGGCCTGTGCAGAGTGCTAATTCCTACCAGTGTAGGCAGCTGGCTGATTGGACTGAGCAAAAAGGGAAGCATTGAGGCAACACAGAAATGTCCATTGCTTCTGGAAAGGTAATTAGAGGCTAAGGCTGTGAATGGGAGACCGACGAGCGTGCCTTAGCAGCTAAATGGTTATTAAGGGCATTTGCTCGGTGCAAGTGAGTGTAAAGGAAATGCACACTGTAGAGTCGGCCGACTCCATACGCGCCTCACACTCCTAGAGTGCATGACATACTGTGGCGAGGGGCTTTTCTCCCATTGTTTCCCGCAGACTTTCCACACCTTTCACTGTGCGTCAGGCGCCGTCACGTCTCTGGGAGAGGGCTGTCGAGGGAGCACAATAATATGGTAGAAACTGGAGCAAATCCAGCAACCGCTCTGATTTTTGTTCGGATCCGGGCCTGTCTTTATTGATTCCAATTTTGATATGTAATATGCTGAAATAATTGTGGGAAAATGATTATTATTTTCCAAAGGATTATAGGATTATATATATATATATATATATATATATAATATGCTTCGGCCCTTTGGTAATAGATAAAAATACTGGTCTGACGCACACATGCGACAAGATTGCTTATAGCTCCATGGCACGTCGTCTTCTTGTGCGTGTTGGTTGAGGAGCCTCAATGTACGTAGCCTCGCAATCCATGCTCTGTAGTTTGATTTTATATATATATATATACATGTGTGCGTGTGTGTCATACATACAGGCATGCTCTGCGTGCGTGCTTGCATGCACGCGCAGAGGTATTTTTCATAAGAGGGATGATATCATACTCGCCATAGGACTCCCACAGGAACGGGGCTGTGCATCACGTTTCCCCCTTTTTCTATCTCCGCAGGTTTCCACCACATTGTCTGTTACTTTCTGTGGCTTCATTTAACAGTAGTGCAATGCTGAGGGCCAATATATGCAATAGTTTGCTTTTGATTGCACTCAATTTATTAGTCTAGTTTAATTACAGCTCGACAGTTGGAGCATTTTATGTGGATTTGCAAATGCATGATGCTTGATCGCCTCTTACTGTGTTTGGAAAAAAGAAAATAAGAAGGAAAAAAAAAAAGAGGAAAAAACAGAGCAAAACACAAATGACGACAGATGAAGAAAAATAAAGATTCATGTCCCAAAGGTAAATGTCGATTCTCATTTTCGCTTCACGATGAGATTTTGGCAAGTCCCTTAATCACCCCACATGCCATTCCAGGCTGATATATCACTTCTTGATGAAAATATGCATGTTCATGCTGTGCTCCCTAATATAACTTGAGCTTGTGGTAAAAAAAAAAATAGATAAAAATAAATAATAATAATGATAAAAGAAAAAGTGAGGAGCTTATGCTGCTGTAGCCCAAATCCTTCATAGGATATATAACCATTAAAGCTCTGCATCCTGCCACATTTTTATCTGAATACGAGCTCAGTGTTATATGTATAGAGCTCCCACTGTCTGGTTGTCATCCAGCAGTCTTGGATGTATGGACGGATGCCACCCCATGACAGTCTGCTGTAGCCCCTGAGCCAGCCTGGCATTGTCTAATACCTGTGGATTATATTTCCCCTCAGCCCGCCTGGTTTATTCTACTTGACTGGTGTTGTTCGAGATCATTAGCAATCTTTACGCTCGTGTCTCTCATAATGAAGTGAATGAAGTTATTTCCAATCAATTGCTGTGTTGATCCAGTTTAATTAGTACTTCAGAGGATACAAAACAAGATTAGGTAACTTACAGCTGTCGAATGCCAGGGCTGTTTGTTTTCCGACTGTGGATTAACCCCCCCCCCCCCGATATGCCGCCGTTATTAGCTTCTAAATGTATTCCTTCACTGCTTTAGACCCCCCCCCCCCCCCCGATATGCCGCCGTTATTAGCTTCTAAATGTATTCCTTCACTGCTTTAGACCCGTCACATTTCCTGTGTGGGTAAAAATGTTTTCGCATAAGACAGCGAGCAGGAATCCCTTGATTTCAAGATAAAGCTGTCGATCATATTTTTTCTGCAGGGCTACAAATTCTTCAATCAATAAAAAAGCTTTTCTGAGGACATTTAGATGAGCAAATACATGGGATTGCAGGGCCCGTTTGAAATGATCCGCTCGCCGGTGAGGGTAGCGAGCCTTGCTTCTGGTGGCGTGACACACCCTCGCAGGGTCAGGAGGGAAAAGAGCGGAGCTAAGTTGTCATGGTGTCTACAAGAAGGAGCTCTGTCTCCGGCAGGTAATGAGTCGAGAGGAATATTGTTCCCAGTAGACCTGCGTACAGGAGAAGCTCTCGACTTTAAAGCAAAAGCTCTACAGCTGTACAGCTGTAAAGGGAGTTCGAGGTTGAGCGTAGAGAATGGCCCATTGCATATGAGAATTCTGGGAGAATGCGACGCTCCGCTCAGTCAAAGATGAAATAGTCCAGCTATTTTGGGATTGGCTTTGTTGTTGTCGTCATCATGCACAGATTTCGTTTTTTATCCACTTATCGTGGCAAATAAACTGCCAATCGAGAACGGGAACCCTTATCTTATTTCTCATCATTTCCAATAAGTAAGATACGGTATAGAAAAGGATTTCGAAAACGCATTATTTCAGTGAATTATTATTTCAGTTCAGGGACATTAGTAGCTCTTCATATGTGTGATGTGATCGTTATGACCACCAAGCACTTTTCCAATGTCTCCGTAACGGCTACATCCCCGTTTGCTTATGGGTGCCTCTACCTCTCCAGACTCCATCTGCTAAATACACTCTAGCTCAGTCTTTAAAGTATTACATCTTCCTCCTCTGGGCTATTTAGACGGCGCTTTTCACCTGGGGGACAATTGTATCATCAGCATATGAATACACCCGTTTTTCTTGGGGCTCGAGGGCAAAACCCACTCACCGTGTATGACAGGCACGAACACCACTTGCGTGCATTGATTTCTTTGTAAACCTGCACAACAGCAGAATATTGACCAATATTAAGGCCAGCTGAGATGAGTCAGCTGTTCGCAAAAGCCGCAGTTATATGACTTTCTGCCCACTGCTTTGCACAAGGGGGACATTGGTACATGACACTGGCAAATGTCGACTCCGTGCTGCATGACACAACCAGTGTGTTTGATTGTGTGTGTGTGTGTGTGTGTGTGTGTGTGTGTGTGTTTTTTTTTCTTTACCACCCTTTTCGCCATATATGTACAGTGTCCAAGTTTTTCACGCGACTCGCGTTGAAGACATTTTTAAACTCGTGCTCATCGTGTAACGTTTGTCCGCTGCCTGCTTTAGCCAGAGTGCAGTCTGGACTTGATTCATTCCCGGTACGTGGGGAGGCAGGGAGAGATTCATCAGTCTCACGCCCTGCGCGTTGGGGCCCAGCCTTTCTCTTTGATGATGTGAAGCTTTAACACAGCATCATCTGTATTCCTCCTGTCTCGCTGATGTTTCTCATCAGCCTATAGTTGTACCTGTATGCTCATTTTCTGAGCGAATGAGCGGTGCAGCAACGCTAATTATTAAAAATGAATTTCCCCGGGACCCGAGCCTAGTCATTATTCATCTTGGTTATTGCTCGCAGTTTGGATCAGCCTTCGTGTGCCAGAATTGGTCCATTTGTCTCTGTCAGGGGTGGGCCCTTGACAGATGTGCCAATATGGCTGCCGAAGTTCAGTGCTGGGGGAGAGGCGTCTTAATTCTCCATGATGTATCACGCTGGCAGCAACCAATTTAGCAGAATTGAGCTCCAAATCATCTTACTTCCCACTGCCTCCCACAATCTGTTTCCTTTCTCTTGATGAGGTAAATATATTATAAGACGGAAAGAAATTAGGGATTCCCGCGCCCTGAGCTAAAACGCTATCAGTGTGTTGTGGTTGGAGTTGATTGTTTGTATTTTCACCTCGGCGTGCCCAGAGAACAGTATCCTGGGCCTGTGCCTCCAGGGTACGTAATACCGGGCCCCCCATACACACAGCGCCCTGCGTCACAGCCAAAATGTTCTGGTCTCCCTGTTTAGGGCAGATTGATGTGCTGGGCCGACAGGTTTGGTGCATAACCATAATTGATTAAATTTCAGGTGTCGTGTGGTATTGGTGTGCCCTGGGGCAGCATATTAGACAGAGTAGGTGGCTCTTGTCCAATGTAATGGATGTGGTCATGCTCGGCCTGCTGGGACTGCTATATTGAGGAAGTGTGATAGCGCCAGCCCACAGGTTTCCTCTCTAATGTGGTTATGCTGATGAGCTGGAATGAGCTAGCGAGCAGCTCAGCGAATTTTTAAACTCATAATCATGATGACTGACTTTGTAATGAGTACATACACCCCCGGAGGTGAGGAGGTAACTGTAGGGGCGGGGGCGGGGGGGCAAGGCCGTAATGGGGGCATAATAACGGCGCAACCCTGGAAGGTGTGGAGTTCTTCGCTGGAATCATAAAACTGTGTGTTATTGATGATCATATGTTCAAATGCTCCAAGGTAGACGTTCCCATTCGTGTCACCGGATCCCACCGTATGTTAACGTATAGCTGCACCAGGACCCTCAAGCCACTGAGAAGCAACTCTATGGAAGCAATTGAAGGTATTTAGTACAGCATCACTTCTAGATCACTGCCATTCCCGGCATCGCTGGATCATTTATCCTGCGCTCCTATTTGTAGTTTACCGTATTGTATTGATTTCTGCCTGGATTCCAAATTATTAGGACACTGGCTGTGTAAACATGAGGCTATTGTCCCGGCTCCATTTACAGGACAACGGCAACATAGAAGAATAATGGCTGCAGAGCGGGAGAGCTGGGCTCAGAGAGCGCAAGAGCTCAAAGTGGTTCAGGGCTTTTCTTTATGCAGTGTTATTGTGTGGGCTAATTGGGCCTGTGGAGTGAATGTTTTGATTTATTAACAATAATTATACTTTGAATTGGGTTAATACTTAGGAATTATCACTCACAATTGTATGTTGAATAGTTGAAGGTTCAAATCTGTAAATGCAACCGAAACAACAGCATAATGTTTGCGCATTCGCCACTTCTGCAGAATTGCGCTGATTGAGCTCCGTCTTCTTGCGGTTTCAGGTAGCGTGAGGATTATTCAGGCCTGCCATCCTTTGTCTTGTAGCATCTCATGATTCATTTAAGTGGGAAATCAAAGCAGAAAAGGGTCATAAATAATGTAAACGAAATTACTGGGTCAGAAACTTTTCCTTGCCATATAAGATGTGTGATAGTCGTAACCTGCTTTTTAAGCATGCGCCTACCTTAACTGTTTTTTGGGGGGGGGATTTTTTCTTTTAGCCTCAGCATAAAAAAGTATTTTCCTTTGACAAGAGTTGGGAAGCTTTTGGAAATTTACCAATGGTTGGTGTGAGCAAAAATACGGCCCCAGCTTGGAAACTATTTTCAGTCTCGCTAATGTGTCCAGTTTTAAGAAACATAAATACGATGCCCCGTCACCTTTTTTAAAATAGCCTTTTAGCCTTAAGCAGGAAACATTGTGGGCCATGTAGTAAAAGACCGTCTTTACCCCCTTTTTTATTTCTGTTCCTTATAGAGTCCTGGAACAACTTTAATTGTGACATGACATTTAATCAGCGCTCACCAGCATTCACCTCTCCTCCGAAATACACTTTTCCTTTTTCTATATGGGAGCTCCCTCCTCCCCTCCCTATTCCCTCCTCATCTATCTTTTCTAATATTGGCCACATCTCAATTTTTTTTTTGCAAGGGCATGTGGATGCTGAGGACAGTGAGACGCACGCTGGATTAAAGCTGGATGTAAAATGGCTGCTCGCAGTGCTCCGCGCGGCATCTCGTCTGGGGATGTGGTTGGGTGTGGTTTTTGGGGGTTTACAAGGCTGAAAAAGGCCGCACAGTTTCTCTCTGTACTGCCGCTTTCAGTTTTAACTTCCTCCACTCCCTTCCCTCTCTTCGCCGCTGACACATACAAAGTGTGTGAACAAGCCGCGGACACCAGTGCATAACGACATGTCTGTTAGTTCAGGTCAAAGTTTACTGGTGCAAATTGGGACGGTAATTTGGCCGAAGCTAATGCTTACCTGTGCCGAGAAGGTTTCGTTACAGGGTGACCTCTGGCTGTCTGTTGCCGACACGTCTCACACTAATGGCTAGATTGGCTTGGATTTTGTTGTGTTCAGCTGTGATCTCTTCCGAGGTCGCGCAACAAAGAGGAAGACACTCATTAAATGTGGGCAATTCAGGGGAGGTTGACACACCCCCCTGCAGTAAACGGTGATGCAAAAATAAGGCCATTTCTTCACATGCACAACTTTTGCTTTTTATGTCATGAAATTAAAAAGGGAAATATATAAGCATTAAAACAATAATTGTGTAATTTTGCAAATATTTTAGCATGTGCTGGAAATGTTCTGCTTTTCGGTTGTGAACAACGATCTTGTTACTCAAATCCTTGTGTACCCTTTTTTTTTTCCGCTCTTCCTCACTACTACTACTACTACTAATAATACTACTCCTATACAAACTCTTTTAGTGTGGTAGTACTTCTAGGAAAAGTCATAGTGACCTGTGACTGTTGAGTCCAAATCATTTAATTGTTTTAATATTTCTTTGTGTCGGTGCAAATATGTGTACTGCTGTTATAGGCGTTTGGGAAATCATAACCAGGTTAGGACAGTGCCTGCGTCTCTGCATCAGTCCCAAACAACGTTGCGGAGCTAATCTCCGCTTTGTGTGGAAAGATCAAAATCCGTTTTTTGCACAACATCCACAATTTTCTTCCCATCGTGTATCTGATCTCGACAACTGACTAATATTAGAAACAAACTGCCTATAAAGGAGACATATGAGCCGTACAGTGTATCTGCAACCGCCCTGTCATGCATCAGACATTGTGGAAGAGATTAGCTCTCTTTATTTTGGGAAATTTAGGCAGGATTATTGAGTCATTTGCCTGGTCTTTGCGCTATTAAATTGACTGTGTAGGACCGGAGTGAGTGGAAAAACGGGAGCACTTGTTGAAGAACAAGTTGAAAAATAAAAATCCCAGGTAGCATGTCTGAGAATTCGCTGTGTGGGTGGAGATCTTTCACCTCCACCTGCTGACTGTGGCTAATGGCCTGCTTAGTGGTCACCTCGCACTGCGGGGGTCATCCGGAGGCCATGACAGGCAGGTAAGTGAGCGGTCTCTGTGTGTCTCACCGCCTCTGTCCCCGCGGAGACGCCGGCCTACCGCTCTCCTCTCGCCTGCCCTGGTTTATGGCTCTGCACTGACCCGCTGCCCCTCTGGCAGGCGTCTACCGCTGCTCCTCTTGCCCTCCGCAGTCTGATGGCCAGCTGCTTAATGCAGGAATGATGACACAGTGGGTTCTGTAATCTTTGGGATGCGCTTGGCATTTTCTGCCGTGCCGGCTGCCTGGCTCCGGGGATGGCAATGTCGAGCTTGCTCTCGTTGCGCCGCTTTGGTGCCGTCTGACTTATCTCAAGGTCTTTTGGATGGATTGCGGTGAGATTTTGTACAGATGTGCGTGCGTTTCCCAGAGGATCGGTCCTAATGACCGCGAGGATTTCCAGACTTTTTCTGTAAAGCCACCACCAGATTCATTTTTGGGATTTGCATGTTTGAAACACATTTATCGGATGTGGATGATTTGAAATGAATTGGTATAAATGATATATATATACATATAATATTTAATTTAGTTCATTAGGTCAGCATTTTATTCCTCCAACACTTTTTTAGTGTGTGACACCAATCTTATATGCCATATGCCAGGATAAAATATTTTCATAACAAATTTGATAAGGCACTTAACGACGCGTCACCTGGCAGATTATTGCGAGTTCGTTAAGCAGGCAATGGGGAGCGGGGAGGGGGGAAAAGGTGGAAAAAAAGTGAGTCAGAAGGTGAAGGCAATCACAGGAAAAGTCAGGGAATTGAATTGGACTAGATGATGTAACAGTGATAGTCAGGCTCTCTAATGATTAGGTCCTGAAGTTAGTGGAGGTTCTGAGACTCAGGGGGAGATAATTAAACTAATGGATGAAGCTTCAGGAATGTAAAGTGAGGAAGGGACAGTTCATAAAGAGGTGCAGACTGGGAGTGAGATAAGGTGCCCTTTGAATAGAAGCCTAGCCATTGCAGTGTTTCCCCTACCGTTACCTGTTGCGCCCCCCCCCCCCCCCCCCCCCAAAAAAAAAACTGAGCCGCGCAACCCCCCATAATAAGAATTATGCTAAGAATAATAATATGTGCCCCTTTTAAGTTTCAGAACCATAACGGAAATACACACACACACACTGGCACACGCATGCAGTCACTGGGAGGTCTGTTGGTGTTTGTGAAAGGAAGGAAGGAAGTTGGTGAAATAACGATAAGTCAAAAACCTTTACCAGGTCTCATCAACTTTCTGTTTTATTCCCCCCCCCCATTTATGTCCTTTCCACATCCAACGATACAATATGTGTTAGGGGATAGGGTTAAGTCTCCAATTTGTGGGGTTGTGATATTGGAATTGGGGTCAGGGGTTACGCTTAGGGTTAGGGTTAGAGTGTTGGGGCTCACGGCAGCACCCGCTGCGGTAGCGGGCCATAAATAATACAATTTAAGACCGGGTTAACCCTAACCCTCACCCCTCTGCCAAGCATCCCCCCAAAGCAGCAAACCTCGGGGGAAACACTGCATTGGGAACAATGGATGAGTGCCTTCTATACATCGTGGGATTGCGTGCGTGTTGTAAATTAGTACACAAAGTTGATGTGGGGAAGTCCTCACAGACTCTGGCGTATTTACTTCTGCCACTGTGTTATTAACAATTTAAAAGTCCCCTGAATTGAATGGAGTGAATGAACTGCAGAAAATACTCACTAATTATCCTTTCTGTATAAATTTGACCGCAAACCAAAACAAGTGTTTTTTTTTTTCCTTCTGATATTAAACCGTCCGTCAGGCGCAGCTGCGGGACATTTTTTCGGCTGCTGAGGTTAGTGTCCGTGCTTTCCGACAGTTAGCTGATATGAAACAGTTGCCCTTGGACAAAGCAGGGTAATGTAGCGTCACTAATCAGTGTTCCACTGCAGCTCTATAGAGGAGACGCGCGAGTGTTCACCTCGATCTCCTGTTTTAATTAGCAGGAGGGTTCCTTTCACTGATGCACTGTTGGATTGTCGTCAGCGTGCGCTGATACATGGCGGGCAAAAGCCAAAGAGAGCGTTTTGTTCCGTATGGGGGGGGGAGATCCCCAACTTCTAAGTTTGGGGAAAGGCATTGAACTTTTAAGGAGATGGATTTCTTCTGCTCCTCTCTCCCCTCGAAACGGTGTCATTAGCCAGACATTTGCCAGACATTTTTAATCCTTAAAGATTAATAATTATAATCAGCTTTATTTGTACAGCACTTTTCATATACAGGATCTAGCTCAAAGTGTTTTGACATTTCTTTTTTTTTTTTACAGGAGATAAAAAACTTTACCGAATATAAAATATATCGGCATATAAGCAAAACAGCTCCATACGCACCTAGACACAACCCCGTCTCTGCACACCACCACAGTAAATAAACAAAGTAAGTCGGCTGAAAGGGTCCTCTAAGACATCCTCTGCATCAAATATTGTCTCTTTGAATATCAGTGGACCAAAGTCTTCATAGCTGGAGTCAAATAAATAAAGCGTAACTGTGGTTTTACTGAAACGCTTATTGAGAACACATGTACAGGATACATCAGCCCTGCATATGAAACGGTTGGGTTCCAATTCTCAGTAATAAAGTAGTAATCATTCAGTAGAAAACATGAATGTTTTCAGTTGCATCTATTGCTCCGTCAGAATATTTAATTCCATCCCATTACACCGGCAGAACAATGACATCCTGCACACTTGGATTCACTAAGTAGACACATTTATCATTTCAGTATAGTTTTAACATTTAGGCAGTTTGTTTTTGTCCAAAAGTTATTTACTATTACAGTTGGATAATTGAATTCCAGAGATCAGGCTCTCTCCGTGTGTGATTTGTATGCTTTCTGAGATGCTGTGCTTGTTTGTGCGAAGCTTAACTCTTGGTGAATGGTGAATGCACAAAAATAATGAAGAACATTTTCCACTTACCATAACTGCGCGTTTTCTAATAGTCATTCAAAATGTCAAGTATCCTCATGTCCAATCAGATTATATTCACGGCTAAGGGTCCTGACACGTCGAGTTGGCTTCATATATCAAGTGCCAGCAAAAGTAGACTGATCAGTTTGTGTCCCATCTTAAGTTGACAAGCAGACAAATGCATGCACATTTTATTGAAGTTTTATTTACATTACTGACACACAATGAGTTGGCATTTAAATTAAATGATATAAATGCGTCCATCAAACAACATCAACGCTCAAAGCTCTATTATATTTATATATATATATATATATATATTTTAGACTCCTCATCGTGTAAAAGCTGGCATGCAAAATCTAGTTGCTCAGAGAGAACTTTTCCCCTTTTCTGGGACTTTCTTCTTCTTTTCACCTTCTGTGAATTGAGTGAGTTATATACTGTTTCCCATGGATGTCTCTTTGTGGTCGTTTTAATCTTTCCAAATCGTATGACGTTCAAAGTGTTGGTAATAATAGGAACATATTTACACGGGGGCAGCCAGGAATTGAGCGTCGAGACTGGGGTCACACCTGTTTTTCTGCTTTGAAAGGTTCACGTCGTAGTGAAGCTAATTATTTTGTGGACATAAGCAGAGACGCATGCTACACTGTACAGCTGTTTGATCTGACAGGGGGAGCTGTCCACCTGCTGTTGCGTCTCCAATCACCTGCTTCGCCTGTCGCTGTACAGCAGCTGCGCTGTGAGGCCGATCAGATGAAGAGGAACGCGTAGAGAGTGTTGGCCCATTTCCAGCGTGCTGTAAAAGTTGGTTGTCTGACATGCGTTGTATTTAACAGTGGAGGTATGCAAGTAGGAATGGGAGTAAAAGGGCCCGAGGTTAGGGGACTGACTTATTCGGGCTTTGTTGGAGAATATATTCATATAAATGCGACAGGGTCACGGCAGGGTTGGGCGTCAGATATACAGGATGTGTAAAATATGCAGTCATTAGTGAGTAATCTCAGAAGTGAGACAAACTTTAGGTTATTAAGAAGAAATGCAACTCTTCGATGGCGAAGGCTCTGGAACATTTGTTGGCACGTTTGGCCTCCTGCCACTTTGAAGGGGAAGCTGTTAAAGTTTTTGAATTGTAGAGGAAGCTCTTCCTCGTGGGACAGAATGTATTTCTGTCCCCCCTCTTTTCTTTACACAAGGTCCTGGAGATTATTTTTACAGACTAGGGGATGTTGTACTTATGCAGTGGCCAACACCCAAGAACAGGAAGCCACAGTTTCTATGAAAGTCCACGAGATGGAAGCAGATAGCGCCGGGGGAAAACAATATTTGGGCTGGAGCTCATTCTGGTGGCCAATTAGACCCCAATGCCTGTATGATTTACCACTTCCTCTACCTGCTTTTATGTGTTCGCTCTGTGGAACACAATGACCCCTGATTAAAGATTGAGCCCCTGAGCCTGAGACGGCCATGGCGCCATTCTTATCAGATGCCTTCTTCTCAGAACTCTGCAAGACCACCTGAAATCCATGGTGGTCGGCAACAGTGACACAATCAGATCATTTAGATTGCAATTTTAAATGGCCTAAAATATCCACATTTAGTGCAATCTAGTGTGTTAGTGTGATACCAATGATGTTGGTGCTACGTTTTCATTTAAACGTATATTACCGGGGCTGTAGTTATTTGACTGCTCAGTTGGTGGGTCACCGTGTGTGACTCACTCATCATTAATGAGTCTGAAAGTCGAAAGTTTGTGTTTTTTTCAAAACTCCAAGTCTGGCCACCAAGTATTGCGCTATACAGTATCGATTTTTTCAGAATCTAAATATTAAGGTTCTTTTGCCTTCCCTCATTGAGACACATTGCATTGTAGGAGCAAAGAGACGAGTGGATTGTTTGTCTTTCCCTCCACCCTCTCCGGCAGACGTGGGCTGGAAGTGAAGCCTGAGATCTTGAATCGCTGGGTGGGGTGAGGTCTATGAAGTCACTCGCTCCATTGCGTAATGAAACATATTCCGGTCAAGGCAACCTTTGCACAACCGATTCAAATTTGAAGTACGGTGAGTTATTCAAGTAGGACCAGAAGATGTTCCTGTTTACAGACGTGCTCCGTTTTTGTTGGGTTTTCAGGGAAACCCTTGTCATTTCCGCAGCCCATAAAATCAACATTATTGTCCGTTTGCTTTACTGCCCCCAGATATGATTATTAAAACTCTGTCACACACCACGCTGTGTATTTACTGCAGACTGGTTGCAAACGTAAAAAGCTGCTCAATCCATGGCAAAAAGAAAAGAAAAAAAGTCAGGTGTCAGGTGGTCGTTG
Source organism: Colistium nudipinnis (assembly GCA_016785305.1). Classification (NCBI taxonomy): domain Eukaryota; kingdom Metazoa; phylum Chordata; class Actinopteri; order Pleuronectiformes; family Rhombosoleidae; genus Colistium; species Colistium nudipinnis. The sequence goes on from JAFBJU010001020.1 coordinate 218,358, forward strand.
TGTGCTTGCAGGTGCCAGTTAGTGTCAGGTGGTCTGACATATCACGGAAAGCTAGAGGCTCCTTACATGAGAGCAGAATACAAAGTGCTTACCCTGCTGTGTTGTGGCATCGTTTCTCTTCTTGTAGTCATGAAGATGTCCACAGCATTTCACTTTTTTTTTTTTGTAAGGTGCTGTAGTAAACGTGGCAATGTACAGGATTTCAGGGTAGAGCCAGATTTATACTCCTGTGTATAGGACTTATAGAGCCTATGCACCCGTGTGTAGCTCATGGTGTACGCAATGGTGTATGAAGGGAATAGATCATGTTGTAATTGAAGTTGATGGTGTTATAGTTACTTTTACTAGAAAATTGTGAAACCATCGGAGGACATGATGGTTACAGCTATTAAACTGAATTGAGGTTCAGGGAAAAGTTAGAATATTGTATATATCTATCGGTCTGCCTATCTATCTATTTATCTATCTATCCATCCATCCATCCATCCATCCATCCATCCATCCATCCATCCATCCATCAGATAGATGAAACGACCGAACTCTGATCGCTCATGTTTGACTTTTATTCGGAATTATTTCCCTTTAAAGTTTGACTTTCCCTTGCTCACAACATTGAGTTCATTCCAGACACTGGATTCTATCCATTCATAAATTATTAGTCCAGCTGCTGTGCAGTTTTGTCTGTATTTTTTAATCAATCATCATCGGAATCCTTCGCTTTTATTCATTTCATGAAAAGGTACAGTCAGCTGTGTTAAACATGAGTCTCACTACTTTAATACAAAATTACATTTTGAAAATAGCTTAATGGTGGCATCAAAATGACGCAAATGACCACACAGTGTGTCACAATCTAGTGCTTCCACTACATACTATTTTAAATTGAAAATGAATGGCAACAACGAGCGTGAATTTGTATCTAAATGTCAGTGTCACTGTGGGCAAGGTTCTGTCTCCATGAACAGATTTATGAGACTTGAGAGTGAATGGGTTTTTACTGAACCTTTTACCACCGTAACTCAACGTTATGGCCTCTTCACGCTCTAGTTTATGTGATTATTAAGTTCCCTGGAAATAAGGTATTTAACCTCTACTTATCTATTTTGAGCTTTTGGCCTCGGTCGGATAATTGGTCATTTGATTGTCATGAAAGAATTTACTTCATCGGATCACCCCTTCTGATTCTTGTTTGCTAAGTCGCGGGAGCCTCCAAGCAAACTGTTTTGAAGGGAGCAAAGCTTTTGAGAAAAGTTGAGTTCAATCCGAAGCATCCAGTGTCTGATGTTGTGGCAGGGAGCTGGCGCGCGGGGATTGTTGCCGCAGAAAATATTAATTGGCGCCGCAACCTCCGAAGCAAATAGCACAGTGCGTCTTTAGGCTGCGTGTGCTTGAGGCGTTCGTGGCGACAGCCGTGGGAGATGATGGATGAATGCATATCTTCCAGATTAATAAAGCAGATTGACATCTGCATTGACGAACCACTCCTGGTAAGCAGCGGAGGCCCCGGAAATCCGGTTCATCATTTATAGTGTAAGGAGAGAATAAGTGTTGGACTGAAGATCTCAGTCCACAGAAGAAAAATGAAAAAAACACTTCAGTGACGCAGGTTGAGTAGTTACACAGTGACGACATTAACTGCATTTATCCACCCCTCCGACTTTACAGAGAAATGCGCTCCGCTCTGACTCTTCCTCCTGTTCGTGTGAGCGCTGCAGCAGTCTTAGGCCCCGCACCCCCCCCCAAAATGCTCTCATGGGGTGAGACGCGTGAGTGACGGACCAACCAACCAACCAACCAATACGGATCGACATTCCGCCCCTCCTGTGACCCATGGTCCGTCTGTAGGTGTATTCAGAGCCAGTGAGAGACGGACTTCAAAAAGAAAAACAGCAGTTGGCGCTCGATTAAAATCAATTGGCAGCGTTGAGTTCATGCGTTAACGCACTATTAACGTGCCCAGCACTAATAAAAAAAAAAAACAACCTATTTGACCTTATGAAACACGAGGCAGCGAGTGACCCACGGAATCGGAGAAAGGCGGTGGAACTTTCGGGGTGCCTCGTGGAGTTTCTTTTCGAGGGTGGAGAGAGGAGAGGATTACTGATGATCCATTGGCTGTGATGAGTCATTGGATCTCGTGCGCAGCTGGGGTAAATGCAGTTATCTTATCTGAGCCCCCCCTGTCTGCTATCTCCCTGAACAGCAGGACTTTTAATCACCCGTCACGGCTGCTGTCTGCGGTAGCGCTGAGGAAGCTGATACTGTACTCCTGGATAGGATAGAATGTATTAAACTGTAGGGCGAGCTTTTATCCTACTTATCAAATGCGATAGCTCCACCACGTAGGTCTATAAAGAAAGGAGGCATTGTTTGACAGTTTCAAAACGGGTCGTGTGGACGAGAACAACAATGCCACTTTGACAATTGGCAGGATTGCTATTTTTAGCCAATAGTCCTTTACGTCCTGCTCCTTAATCACTGATGCTGAAAGGCAGGTGTATTAGCCCAAATGTAGCCGCTGCTCGTCAACTTCCCTCCCTGACATTTCCAAGGATTCGCGGGGAATTAGGCAAGACAATAAATCCGTGCAACACATTTTGAATTACTTTTAAATCGACTGTTATGCTGTTCTTAAAACTGTGACTCACCTGCATGATATTTTCAAGACATTTACCTTGAAGAACCATCACAACTTAACAATGGCGCTTCTTTAGCTAGCGGAAATCTTTCCGAATTGTATTCTTACCGTCATAGTTTGATAGCGGTTCAGGGTATGAAGCCGGCCTTTAAGGCTTGGCCCTTGATTGCGGTATGGTATAAGTCGTATAAATCAATGAACTGTTTTAAGTCGATATACTTATTTCTGCTACCTGTAGAGGATCAACTTAGACTAAGACTGAATTCTTACTGTTATGCCGCTGTATCTTGTTTTGCCTCTGCCACTTGGTTCACCATAGAACTGACAAGGTCTAATAAATGGCACCTTTAATGTAGTGAAGTGTAACTGAAGTCTGAAGTGATGCATGCTTTTTTTATTCTCGCAATCTGCACTGATTTATATTGAGTACTCCTTCCTTTAGATCTCCAATGAACCAGTGAACGCTTGACAATGGCGAAAACACTATAAAAAGCACTGAATCAGTTATTTTTTCCTTATATAAATCCTGTATTAAAAGTATTCAATTTTCTATGAAGCGTACCAATGCCCATTAATGGCCTCACGGGTTTCTGCCCTCTTGGTTCACTGATAATTGAGTCATCTTATGCAGATGAGTCAGTAAAGGAATCCATAAAAAAAATACACTTCTCTAAATAAAGAATCACACACAGAATAATTGGAAGGGTCATTTTTCCTACTGATAATTCACTTTCATAGGCATTCTTGCATTAACCTCAACGTTTCCACTATTTGTCTCGCTATTTGGAAGGCCTCTTTGTGCACGTTGACACTTTACTTCTCCATATTTTACCTGAACAGTAAAAAAAAAAAAAAAAAAACGCAATGAGAATGAGATTGCCTATTACATGGAACATCATCAATATTGTTTTGATTCATAAGGAGGAAAGTGCCGCTCCGGTAGCCCTTTTGGATAAATCCATCATTTGTTTGCCATGATTGTGTTGAATGCCCAAGTTATCCAAATTTACATATGTTTGATCTAATGAGGTTGCAATTAATTATGTAATTATTATTATACCTTTCTATTATTTCTCTTTCCGTCTCACTTTCTGTTTCCGTCATTCATTAAAATTAGTTTAATAGTGACTTCATTTTGTTAGGTACTCTGCTTGTTATAATTGAAACTTAACAGTGTTTGTGTGGTGTTAATTTACCAAAACTGAAATTAGTAGTAAAAGTAAAAGTGCAAAAGTAAAAGTGCAACAATTAAAGTTGACTTAAAATGACTCGGCAGCAGCCAATCTTCCTCTGGTGCCGAACAACTCACTCACAACAAATACTGCCGATGAGATGGTTTCTCGTATTGACAAAACAACAACATTGTATTATCAAATAATAAAAAAAAATAAACAGGTTAGGCCATGTGTGTTTCCAGCACTGGTGTGCCAGGTCTGGGAGAAGTGCCAGGCAGCATACAGCATGTATGGTTTCCCTCACAGGGACAAAACGGAAATGACAAGGCAATCGCCACTCCGTCAGCGTTGCCATGGTAGCACAGGCACGGCTGTTTATCCCAAGGTTAATGCGATGACACCGGGAACTCAAAGTACCATATTGCGAAAAACATGTGCCTGTTTTACTTAAAACAAGCAGATAAAAGGGAGCGCCGTCACATTGCACAGAAGTAAGCCGAGAGCAGGTCGGATTAACAGGCCGCGTTGTCACATACATCAGTCACTCTGCTTCCAGCACAGACCATAAATCGCTGACTGAAGGAGTGATTGAAAAAGCCGTGACGCCTCGTCGTCGCACCCTGCCGCCATTGCTCAAAAGATGTTGGAGACCTCCGAGGACACTGAAAAATGGCAGATGCTTCAACTTCCATTTAGCATACCGTCTGGGAAATCATAAAGGAAAGCGAAATATACATAAACGTACAGCCTTTATTTAAGTGGTAAACCCAGTCTAAGAGAACAATGATTTGCTTTCAGCGAGGGGATAAATGTGGGCTTACGGGCATTTCTGCATCAAAGCTGCTCGAAACCATCTGGGTTCCTGTATGCTTTGTGCCGACATAGAAATGACTGCGTGCTTGTTTTGCTGCCGCCACATTTTCCGAATTGCCCTGTGTTGACCTGACACCTACACTATTAATATTAATGCGTAAACACGCTGCAAATGCACATGCTAATGTAACATTGTGTGAATCCTTCAAGGGTGCCACACCACCATAAATGAGCCAGTCTCTTTCACGATGACGCCGCCCCCTCCTTCTATAACCTGCTGACAGGATGGAACAATTTCCCATCAAAATCCCATGATGAAGGAAGTTATGTATTTGAAGTAACTGTGTCTTTACAGGGCTATAAAAAGAGGGGGGGGGGAAACAACAGCAAATAACGCCAACTCTATGATGCAGCCCAACCGAAAAACATGACCAGTAAATACCTCGAAAAACAAAGTAATCACACCCTTCTTTCACAGTCTCGACAAAAGCCGAACATTACAGGCTCTACACAGACTGGGTTTTGCCGTTGCATTTTGTTCTCCCACACCTTTTAGTTGTTAATGATATCGACCTCTGTGTTTGTTTGCTGTTCTTCGCATCTGCAGTAGATGCAAAGAAAGATAATCAGCCTGTCTTATTTCGTTGAGGCTTGGGTAAATGGAGGAAGAAAAAAACAACACGCCGCAGTCTACTTCTTCAGGGTCATTGTCTGCTTGGTTATTTATCATGGAGAATACGTTTTTTGTATTTTGTCCGTTTTTTGTTTCAGTCATACCATCACCTCCGAAAGCCGAAAGAGGAGCCGAGTTGTATGTGACAGAAAAGAGCTGACCATCAAGGCAGGGGGATTTGGTGTGGAAGCAAAAAGTGGCAAGAAATGGACCTGGTGGCATTATAGAAGCAATCTGCTCAACTTTGTCTGAAGTCGGCAGCTTTTGGTGGAAATAACTCCAAACTACATGAGTGAGGCTGCCCACAGAATAATCCAACGTTTATGGCCAAAGATATTGTGCCTCGTCTCGTAAAATGTCGGGTGTAATCAGTAAAACCTGTCCTGTTACAAGTTTATTGCCCAGTGGGAATGCATCCGGTTTGCATTCGTTTTTGTCCATAATAAGTATATAAAACAGTATCCTGCGGGAATTACCCTGTCGTGCGGAGAAATAGGCTCGCTGGAATAAGTGTGTTTATATAATAAGTGCTGGCATATATTCTTTTATATTTTATGTAAAAAAAAAAAGAACAAGAATAGAAATAATTATTTATCGCCCTTTACGTATACACATTTTGTTTATCCATGTTTGTGGTTCTTTTTTCTCCATTTTCTTTTTAATTATTATTTCAGCATAAGTTTCATGCAGACACTTGCCGTAAATGGGACATTTCCGAAAAACCGATGCATATTCTAAGTACGTCTAAATATGTCCCGTCACCCACCCCAACCCGGGCAACAGGGCTGCAGCGGGAAAGGCGTAACCACATGGATTATAGTGGCTCTGATGGATGGCAATGAGACAGATTAATCGACTGCTGTGCAGCCCTCACTTATCTGATTTTAGTGCTGCTCCTCCCTTTCTGTTCTTGAAAGGCGGCATTGTCCCTGTAGCACTAAATGAGATGTAATGTGTGTTTGAATGGGAACTGAGCAGATTACACATTTTACACATTTTTTACTAGTGACACTGGACAAAGGTGACCTGAGATACACTTGGGAGGCTTCCGCTCATTATGTATGCCTGATCATGTTCATGTCCTAGTTTGAATAGGCCACGGTTATCTGAGGACCATTTCTTTTATAACTTCCACCCTGGTGCTTTGCGAACGTCTGATGTGTCGCCACGCAACTGGCTGATGGTTGTTGTTCTGCGGTATGTCAGTCAACTTTTATGGGCTCCTCTCTCTTTCATTTTGTTTTCTTCTGCACCGATGGACATTGGACAGTTTGATCACAGCCTGAATGCAAACTAGGTCTACGGTCGAGGGTCCGATGCCGTCGAATTTAGTTTGCATTCGCGTTAAGCCGATACGTACTTCCTTGCCATCAGACGCAAAGATCGTGATCATCATGACATACTTTTTCTTTTTTATACATAAAACCTTGATATTTTGGCCCTGGCTTTCAGATGTTTGGGGTCAACAGCTGTCCACCTTTGGTTTCAGATGGATTTATCCCTTTGAAAAGCTTTCATCAGACTTAATATAATCAGATTTCGACATGTGTAGGGAGGGGGCTCATATATAAATAAATTCAATTAAGAAAAGGGTAAAGCTGTTAGAAAGTTGAAAAATGACTGGAGAACTGGGACAGTTCTCAGTTAAATTTTGTTTTTCTATTCGTGCACTGTTGGTTAAGAAACATTTCAAATGTTTGAGCCACAGTACTTCAAACAACTGTGCCTGAGAATATATATATTTTTTGCTGCAAACATAAATGCTTTGGAAGTAAGGCATGACCAGTTGCAAAGCTGCCTCCAGTGTGTCCTACTGTATCAGCAGTATTTCCCTGAAGCGTGTAAACACACAGCTGACCCTAGTTTCAGTTTGTCCCAGAAACACTGAGAGACGTCCGCCAAGTTAATACAACTCCTCGGCTAAGTCAACTGGAATAACTTGTCTCTTCAGCATCATCAGCATCCATATTGGATTTTCTTTTAGGCTTCCATCCACTCTTTGAGTGCTTCCAAAGGAAGGAAGGCACCTAGTAGTTTGCTACAGCTTCAACTCTGTCCTTAAACATATCCAAAATACTGTTTCATAGCGCCTTAATCATCTTAGTATGATTTGATCATCTAACTTCATACAATATCTATATCTGTTGTAACATTAGAGATATGGACAATCAGCAAGTCCGATGGGAGGGAAGAAAAAGGTTATTTTCTCTATATTGAAAGCTTAGCAGATATTTTTGTACGCAAAGTGCTTTTTATTTGAAAATTGCACATTGGTTCCACTTGATAGAGAGAAGTTCCCAATTTGCAAGCCGCTTTCCTTTGCCTTAGAGTATTATGTTTTCTCGTAACATTTATCAAAGATTCGGTTCTAGGTTGTGAACCATTAGAGTTGTGTTGCTGCCGATATATCTAGTCAAGTCTAAAGCAATGGCTGACACATTTTATCCTACTTGCGAATGTAGTCATTAGTGAGAAAAACAGCTCAAATCGATTCCAATATTTGCATGCCATCCAGACCTTCTAAATCCATAATCTTGCAGGGAGTGTTTGGAGACAATTGATGTTATTTCCAGTCACTGGACACATCTGAGGCATTTTCTCTCCTTTCCTAACCTGGTGTTATATTTGGGAAGATGAATGGAACTGTTCCTCTCGTAGCGTGTGCACACACCACGATCGTGTTTATGATTGTTCTATGCGGTAAATCATTTCCAAATAATCCTGGATCACGCTGTCTTTTGAGTGCGGTGTCTTTGGCTGCAAGGTGTTTATACATAGCAAGAAATAAAACCAGCCCTTGATCCCAGGGTGTTTTTTTCTGTGAGGAGGAGTTCACATGTCTTTTTCATGAGCCAGTGGCAAAGATGCCCTATACCTGCGGGGAATTGGATCATAAATATTGTGTTAACCCAGAAAAGTAAAAAAATCCACGCGTGGTTCCTTGTTCCCCTGATCCCTCGGCTTTTGTTGTTGCGTTGGCCCGTTGTACCCCAGAAGAGATCAAGGGGACCCCTGTCGGTTGTGAAATATTTCTTTGTGGAAGCGCTACTGAAGGGGATAGAGGATTAAAAGAGCAGACGGTGGATGGGGATTCGCCAGGAAGTTGGTTTGGGACACACACTGCACATGACTTGTTTAAGGTGGAGTACTTTCTGTTGAGTTGTGTATTTGGTGTAATGTTCTTTTTTTCCTTTCAATACTCCAGTGGCATGTATTCAGCATACACAGTTTCAGTATGTGATGCACTGTAGGAATATACCTAATTTGGATATTTATATGTCCTACCTGGACAATTATTGCTGGTATTGCCTGTAGCCAAATTATGAATTTTCATTGTGTTTTTTCACATGTTTTTCCAGGCGTTAGAGGGCAAGGCAGCTAAATGAATATGACCGAGTCCTTGTTTTCTCTTTCTTAATTTCCATTAGATTTGTTTACAAACCTTCCTGCTCTAGTGGCAGCGTTTCGTTTTTTTCGTGTGTGTGGTGTGTGTGGTGTGTGTGTTATAGAGTCGCTATCCTTAGACCAAGGGGATTTCTGGGGGCTGGTGTACATTTTTCATCAGTTCTTGTGTGTTTTGTTTCTGCAGGAAGCCACGGACCTCGAGGCTGGGCGGCCTCATATCCCGAATGTGCTGCGAACAACCAATCACCCGTGGACATTGCAGATGAACGAGCTCTGCTTTCAGAAGAGTTTCAGGAGCTGGTGCTCGACAAATTCAACACAGAGTCCTCCAACCACACCACCATGAAAAACACTGGGAAGACAGGTACCGAGTGTCTTTTCTGTCATTCGCCCCTTCGTTGTAACCATGCCTTTTCTCTCTCTCCATCACCCAACATCCCTTCTGTTCCCAGCCGGCATTTCCTGTTTACAGAAACATTTTGAATCCGACTTGATTAACTGCTATTTCGCGCACATGCCGCATTTTTTATTTCAACCATCACATCCTCGGACCATTGGTGTGAAAACCCTGACCTTAATTGATTGCCTCTTCCTTCGGTGCGGTTTCTCTCCGAGAGTAGTGTCATCTTTTACGTATGATCATTATGAGGGTTGTTAGCCTCCATGACAACCAAGGCCGCTGGGGACCGCCGAGCGGTGTTTCGGGCTGTTTATTTGCAAAAGATGGAAAATAACACGGCTGGCTGTAATTTTTGGGTCCATACACATAGGGGACAAAAGGAAGGAAATTTCCGATTGCCAAGCACTTTGAACATCAGGATAATTGAACTTGATGACTATAAAATATTTCATGCAAAGGTTGTTTGTATGAGGTCAACGTGATATTTTTTCGAAAATTCACCTTACAGTGTTCAGAATTCAATTTAATCCGTTTGTCCTATTAAGCTACTCCCGCTTCCTTTCAGCATTGTGTACAAACGGTGAGTAAACTGGGTGATCATTACTATCATATATCATATAAGTCTGCGTGAACTCGCCGGAGATCTGCATTTCAATACAATGTCCTTCGTGTTTTTGGATAAGAATTTCAAAGTATCTTTTGTTATGCCTTTTTCTTTAAATGAGTCTTTGGCCGTGAAGTCGTCTTCCATTTTCCACATTGTGATTTGTTGCACCCTTGATATATTATTATTATTTTTTTGTATCTCACCAAGGTCACAGCCCGTTTTCATGCCCTCTCCCTGGCTCTCTCTTTTGTTTTTGAATTGTAGTTAAAACGTGCAATATAACCTCAAACTTGAATGATGTTATGCAAGCCTTCTGTTGATGCGGTGCACTCTGGTCCCCGTGAGCAGAGAAGCTCTTGGGGACACTTGTCTCATATAATACCCGAGTGCTGTAAACTATTATTTATTTTGTATTATTTTGCTGTCTGTCATTCAACCAGAGCAATAGCTTCCGCTATTAAGGCATATTCCTCTGTGCCCATCTCTTTGATTTCAAAAGCTCACACGGGGGGCGGATATTGCAGCCTAAATTGCTCGGTATACTGTAGACTTTCTCCAAACTTTGCCTTTAAAACCCTGAAATGGCTGAAGAAACACAGAACGCTGAGGGAAGTGGAGGGAAGGGCAGCACAACTCTATTCTGTTTGCTGCTCCGGTGCTCTCAGCCCTGGTGCTGACTGTCAGCAAAGTCATCTAAACTACATTTGAACCAGACGCTGGTGCAATCTCCTCTATTAAGTCTGACAGCACTGTCAGCAGCCATATACGAGAGGCGCCCCGTGTTGTGGCTTGATTTTAATATTTAACCATTAACAGGAAACCCTTTTTTATTCCTCTCGCCGTGGCTTTCGGCCTGCCACTTGGGGGCGCTGAGGTCCGGACGCCGAAAGTCCCGGACGGACTGGCCTTGACGCCGTGCTATTTAAAAGGCAACGTTGTAATTAAGGACCAAGTGAATAGATCTCCACTGTGATTGATTTCACTGCGTTCCCTTTGCGGTTCAACCCGCTCTGAGATCAAGCTGATCGGCCCGCCAGTCCAGCCGCGTTCCTCCACCCGATATTTCTCAGTGAAATTTCAAACAACCCCTCGGACCCAATTCGTGAGGAATCGCAGGACCCCAGAGACATTGGCATTGATCAAGGATTTACTTTCACATATACTCCCCTTCTTTCACAGGCTGTGATTCAAGGTCTTTTTTTGGCAAAGCTTCTAATTCCTGCTCTGCTGTTGGAGGGGTTCAAGCACACCCAGGGCCGCATTTCTAATGAGGCTCCCAGGGCCAGCCAGCCTCCTCTATCCTTGACTTTCCCCGTGCTTAACACAGGATTACGCCGCATCAATAACAGCAATACCAGGGACTCATTACTGTCTGTGTATGTTTTTTGAATGTCTGCAAATGAGTCGTGCAATTATCTTTATGCGGTGGGTAGTTCTGCGTAGACCGATTTTCTTTTTTCTTATTTATTTTTTTCCTCTGGCCTGGTGCTTTCAGTCTCGCAAATCTCCCGCATCTGAGACCTTTTCCCTCACGCTGTGGGCCATCAGCTTAAGCGGCACTGGCACGGTAATACTGCTGGCAGATTCTTTCTCGCCTCACGACAGGGGCTCAGCTCATCCCTCATCACACGAGGTTCTCCTCTCCTCAGATCTCCTCGCCTCTCTTGCCCTCCCTCTTTTTGTTTTTTCCGCTTCCTTCTCTCGGAGCTCACACGCGTGCTCGCCTGTTCTTCCTGCCGTGCATCCGGTGGTTATTTGGCTGTCAGAGCGCCAGGTCTAATCTGGCTAATGATGTCAAATGCAGACGTGGTAGAGGGCTGCAGATGCAGTAATGTGTGACATCGGCCAGGAATAACAAAAAGGATGATCATCTGCCTTTTTCACGGCGGTGTTTCGGATGCCATGGAAAACGCACTTCATTCATAGGTTTGGTTCCTCAGAAGCAGCTAAATTTGGCACATGAAAAAATAATAATAATCAGCCCTAGTTGGCCATGGTACAGTATTTGCTCTGAGGCCACTTTGAAGTTTGGTCTAATTTAGTTTCATTGGAGATTTTGACAAAATAAATTCCACTTCAAATTCATAATGATACCCAACGAGACCACAAGCTATATAGGCAAGTGAACATCGGAAGGCACGCAGCTGTAGGTTATATGATTATTGCACAATGTAGAGAAATATATTACACCACACCCTTTGAAATTGAATACATTTTTTTTTTGCTATGTTGACACAGAAATATCGGACAGGCGCAGGCACTTGGACCTTCTCAAAGTTCAATACTTCTGTATGTGTTCATCAAACGAAACACAAACATGCAATATTAGTAAGGCGGCATGCAAATGCCACAAAGATGCCTACATTTCATCTTTTCGCGCACAGGAATATTATTTATATCCTCAGCCATGCAGAAACTGGTAACAAGCATGGGAGAAAATGGAAGAATGCCTGCTATTAGATGGACGGAGGCAACGCCATTAAAGCCCTGCGCCAAGAGCTCGCAGGTGAATGCATTATGTCTTCCTAGTGAACCGTGCAACAAGTTAAAGAGGGAATGGCTTTATCTGAAGCGGTTCGCTACATCTTCCCACAGTCAACTGATGGAACGTGAAGGCCACTGGAGGAGGCCTGCAGGTGCTGTCTCTGAAGGGGACATCAGTGGCATCATTGTCCAATGTGCCCACCATTGCCTTTCTATCATTCCCTGCTTAAAGAAGCAAACCGTGTCAGGCTGTGGGAGGCCAGGTAGCAAAATACCATTCGGAAATGCTCACTGCTCCCTAAGTCCGGATCATATGAGATTTTGCAGCTCCGTGTTTCCATTTATCGACAAAAGAAATGGATGTTTTCCTTTCCTTTTTTATTCTATTCAGGCACACACATTATGTATTTGAAAATTTGAAAAAAAAATGGAATTAAACTACACAATGTTCCGTGTGCATCTGCGCTTGTCTCTCCTTCATCAGCGGCAGGATTGTAAAACATTTGTACAATTGTAGTCGGCTTGATTTGTGATCTCGGCAGGATTTATTTTCTGGTTTGTTTGCTTTGCCAGAATGCCAAGAAATAGGGAGGCTTAACAAAGGTGCCCAGGGATGCACCAAAGACGGCTTCGGAGGAAGAACCCTGAAAACGTTGTCACGTCTGAATGACTGAATGAGTGTTTTTGTTTCTGGCCCCTCCGGGTCAGTGTGTCACACAAGCTTCCCCCCACAGTGCAGGTCAATGCTATGTAAGGGTTAGCCATTGGGGTTTCATTCGAAATCAGACTGTGGTTGGGTTGTAACCCTTTTTGCAGCTTCCATCAATAATAATGTGTTAAATATGTAGGTTAAATCGATGTGCTTTCCAACATAGCAGGGCAAGAATCCACAAGTAGCGCGGTTGTCCGTTTTCTCTTATCTTCAATCTATTATCCTCGAATGAAATCACGATAAGCGATAACTTTCCACTAACATTATTTGTTTAATATTCTTTTTGTAGTGTCAGCATCACTCACACGATCACTGCTGAGAATCGCATGCCATGCATGTGTTGGAATGGATGGCGACTGGTCTGATTCTCTTTGATGTGTTTTGTGTATGATAGCGAACACACATTTAGGTATGGGGCGTGAAAATACAACATGTACGGGTAAAAAGAAGTGTTTTGTTATTTCTAAAGCCTGTTTCACAACTGTGCCTTACTCTCCACTAATATTGACATTTTGTAATAGGCTATCTTTGGTATCTGGAGAGATAACAAAATAATCTCTGGATCAGGATCAATAGGAACGCCACGAATCAAAAATGTTACATTGAGCTGTCATTACAAAAAATCCAATGAGAATTTAGACGATGAGATTTAAAGTCTAATCTCCTGGTTGGCACAAAAGAAAAATAACAACCCACAGCTCGCGCTCTGTGGCGACGCTTTTCAGTTTTGCTACAGTGGCATGAATATGCTTAAAGGTCCTCCTTTTTTTTGCATTCCTCTGTGTCCCCAGTTGCTGTTCTCCTGAAGGATGACTACTTTGTAAGAGGCGCCGGACTGCCCGGTCGCTTTAAGGCTGAGAAGATGGAGTTTCACTGGGGCCAGAGTAATGGATCGGCAGGCTCGGAACACAGCATAAGTGGCCGAAGGTTCCCCGTAGAGGTAAAACATCCTGATGCTACACTACACTTTGACAAATGTGCAATGTGGGATCGTGAGTGTGAACCCCAGCAGGCCAGGGAAGTCACTGTGGGGTTCAGAAAGATGAGTTATTATAGAGAACACCGAATGAATACGCTTGTGTTGGAATCAAATCTTTATGAGCAACTGGATATTTAATTGGAAATTATATTTTAATTAATGAAGGCGTTTAACACCAAAACAAAGGCTAAGACACGTTTCTTTGTGACATTGATTAAATAGTGCTTAAAATATCCTTAGGGTATTTTAGTCTTCACAAGTTCAGCAGTGTCAGAGAGTCGATGCAGGATTGAGGCAGCCTCATAATGATTCTGAAATCCTGTCTCTCCTCTCTAGGAAGATAAGGGCTGCAGACTTTCTGGGGAAAAAAACGAAATTGACTTTGGTCATTAGCTATTTTTAGGTAAACTCCAGCTTTCAGTTGATGCCGAGTGCTGATACCACGAGTCTAAAAATGCACAGAGTGTGGGTCGTTTAGAAACCACTGTTTTTGCACGGTCTTCCGAGTTCCTTCCTGAAACGTTGAGTGAAAGTGAAATACATTATTCCAAACATACCCGACTATAGCTGAGACAGGAATGATAATAATAAGTATTTTTTCAGTCATAACAATTATGTAAAAAAAGATAATTGATTTAGTTTCAAGGATATCGCATCAGTGAATGTCAATGGGCAAATTGTGGGGAGAGAGTAAAGTTGAAATCAAATGAACAGTGAAGCAGAAGCACTTTACTTGCCCTTGCAATGTTTTTGCACAAGATCGCAACTCTCATTTACCAATTCCATAATGGACAGAAGACAACAAATAAAAAAAAATAGGCTGAAAAGGAACAAGGGGAGTACAGACTGCAAGTAATAAAGGGAAAGCAGAAAAAAAAAAGAAACGACATAAACTCTTTAAGCGCAGATATAAAGGCTATTAAGTCTGAGACCTTCTGGTATTATTTATTCCGTCTCATGGATTAAAGCAGAAATTCCACTTTTTATATGCGGTGCAGAGAATGCCTTATTAGTGGCTTCGAATGTTTTTTCTTTTATCATTTGCAACGCCACCCCGCAATCGGTATTTAAAATGAATTTGAATTTGTCACACTTCTGCATTCTTTCAAGGGTTTATGTAAAATGTCTTTACCCCCACCATTGTCAAATAATTAGTGTAAACAGAAAACAGAAAAAAAAATTACTGTCAATGTGTCTCTCTGTCCAATCTCCAAACGCACAGCGAGAGTCCTCCTTGTTTGTTTCTTGGCCCTGTTCTTTGGAGCCCTCTCTGCAGGCACGCCGCTTGATGCTGAATGGCCGAGTAATTAGATTTATTTTTTGCCACATCATTTTGTGTTCAGTGTAGTGTTAAAGGGCACCGGAATTATATACAGCCATTATAAAGCTGTTGTGCATACGGCTGCTTTGATGGTGTGCATCTAATTTCGACGGCGGAATCCACTTTAATGACCAATTTTAGCAGCTGTTAGAAAAAAGCTGAGCTAGAACATGTGAAGTATGCCCTCAAGACGCATCATTTATTGTCGGCGATATAGCGTTGGATTTGTAGCTTTGTTTGTCTTTGTGCATAGACCAAGGTTTTTGCATCGACCTCTGTCGGACAACAAAGATTCCAGTGCTAATGTGCTGGGAATGAAACCGGGCCGTGCATACCCGCCGGTTTGCACACGGAAGCGCAATCAGTAAGTCCTGCAACAAAAATGCATATTCATACATTTATCCATGGGGTGAAAATAAACACACGTTTATTAATGTTCATAAATAGTGATGAATAGCAGTCATTAATCATACGTTAGATTATCGGTGTGTGGGAATTTATGTTTGTCTAAGGGAATGTTATTAATGCTAACCCTCTTTACCCGTTGATATGTTCCAAATTCCTATCAAAAACGTGCAGGCTAAACATGACGTACTGGATTTATACAATGATGGCGGTTATGGTTTCACAAGTGACGGCGTTGAAAAACGTGCATAGAAATGACAACATTAGAAAAACAGCCACGCTGGAGTTTTGATCTTCTTGGGATTATTATGCCTATATCGCACTGCGTACTGAGCGAGAATATAGGACTCTTTCATGAGTAAGTCGGCGCGCGTGTATTAAACATGGCGTATTATTTCCCCCTGTAGACCGGAAAGTCAAAGAGTGAAAGGAAATGATGAATCTTCGAAAGCGAGTATGGTTATGGGATGTAGCCTGTGGCCATCACCTATTACACCCTGTAAGATTTGGCGTTTTAATTTTTCATACTTATGCCTTGACAACGCTTGATACATTTGCGATAATAGTACACCTGACACAGTGGGTGAAGGTAAAACTCGTGACTAAATGTAAAGTGCTTGATGCATCTGGTGATCTTTTATTGCCGTCTTTTGTCTGGTTTTGGACGTTTTGTTCTTCAAGCGTTAACCAGCATAAACTTGAAGGTCGAGCTTCGGGGCTCATTTGCCTCCGTTATACAGGGCACTCAGCCCTGAGTGGAAATCTGCTATACTGCATAAAGCGTTTATGTAAACGTACTCCTCCATACAAATGGCAAATAATACATATTGTTTGTATGTACAGAAGGAGGACACATTCAGCGGGCTGTGTGATGGCGCTGCATTTATAACATGGTCATGTAAAAAAAAAAAAGAAATAAATGAAACATTGCCAGCTCCTGCCATGACATTTATCCAGCAACAGTGGTAGTAAAGAGGGGAAATCGATAGATGGACCACCTGTTTGCTCAAACAGCACAATGAAAAATGAAAGCGGGGAATTTTTCTGCCTCGGGGCACCATGGGGAGATCTCTCTAATAATATATTAGGGTGTCACCAAGGTTAGATTAATTATACATGAATTACAAATCATACCTTGGAAGGGTACACGTTTGCACATGGTGTCGCGAATATGAAGCGTTGGACTGAATGTCCAGTGCAGCACATTTCACATCGGCTCCAGTGGCACCGAGAGTATCCTTGAAACAGAAAGTTGAGTGGTGTAGGAGTTGAGTGTATATATAGTGTGAGTCGGGGCGTGCTACAATCCTGCTAATGCACGAGCCGCAAGGAAATGAGTAAAACATTCCCACCCGTTAGACAAACACATTTGCTACAAACAAGATGTAAACATGTCCAAAATGTTGAAAATACCCCAAAAAAAAAAAACGCTGTCGTGAATTGTACTGTGTTGAACACATAAAACTTGAGAATAAAATGTACTGTGTATATATATATATATATATATATATATATACTGTATATATAGAAAAACGC
Organism: Colistium nudipinnis; assembly: GCA_016785305.1. Lineage (NCBI taxonomy): Eukaryota > Metazoa > Chordata > Actinopteri > Pleuronectiformes > Rhombosoleidae > Colistium > Colistium nudipinnis. The sequence continues at coordinate 235,506 of JAFBJU010001020.1, forward strand.
ACCCAACACATATTAAGTAGAAAAAAACCCAAAACAGAAACCACACGTTAAATACACTGAGGATTGCAGACGGCTCAACTGAATAAAGGAAACAAAAGGAAATTCTTAAAATATGTGAACTAATGAACATCCCTGAATGGGTGAGTCACTGCCGTGGTCGGTGGAGCACGGAATTACTGAAGTTTGGGGTGGCAGGTTAGGGTCCAACAATAATCCTCTTATTAAAAACTGGTGAGGCAATGTTTTTCTTATTTCGTATTTGCTTGTGTTTTGTCTTATCTGCATGGGTTTTTCAGAAGTTGCTGTCCGTTCACACTCACAGGGCCAGATTCCCTTTATGCAACGTAATGAAAGCATGGTGGATTTGTGTTGCGCTATCAGCGGTATTAGCGGAATTAGGCCGGCATAGGCAATAGGCAAAGTCAGTCACATATAGATCTCATAGCAAATTAAACATTATGCGGCGTCGATGTCATTGAAAATACACGCAATGATCAACACAGAATATCTTTGCTTAATGATGCTTTCTCGATACTGGGTCTCGACGCTTGTTTTTTATATGGTGTGTATAAATGTGAAACACCAAGTTTTATGTAGTTGTTCAGCGGGTGTAAAGATGTTATGACACTTAATTATTTTTTGAAGATTACTGCTTTGGCACTTTGTTGGATTCACAAGTCAAAGAATGGGGCGGATGGTTATGTGTGATATAATGGTAATTGTGTTAAAGATTGGTTTACCTGTTAACACCAAACGTGCTGTTAAAAGTTAGGATAGAAGAAGAAATCGTGTTGCCGTGGCAGATCGACAAACCTCTGTACACTCACAAACTTATTCACTTGTTTTTCTTGCCTCAATGTCTTGCTGTCTTGGGAAATCATGCCAAACACAATTTTTTTTTCTTTTTACCTGTCTGTGCTTAAGTGGAACTGGGGAATGGAGACCTTTGTGCCTGAAAACTGGGAAGAAGAAAAAAACAATAAATCAGAGGGCGATTATCTGAACTTAGTCAAAAGAATGGCCCAGGAGATATGGACTAAAGAGACTCTACCCTCTACACAGAAACAGTGGATATAAATATATACAGCTCCAATTATTTTTTGTCATGATATAATGTCCACCTGTTCCCTCTGATCTCTGCCATTCATTTGTGTCTCTCATTTTTGTTGGATTAAGCTTGGACTTGACATTGTTTTTTTTTGTTTTTTTTTGGACTGACAGAAAAAACGTGTCAGGATTTCTTAAGCTATCTTAAAGCTCGGTCAGGCCACCTGTCTGTGCTGCTGAAAATCAACCACTCTCCACTCGGCCATATGCGTAGACAGAGGGCTTTAAAAAAAAAAAAAAAAATCCGTGAACTGACGCGTGCAACCAAGCGATTCACTCTCGGCAACGCTTCTTTTTATTGGCTGTTTCATAAGTGTTCAGCAATAATTGATAATTTGCTTGATGATCATGTTTTCCAAAAGGGTGGTGTTAACAAGAACGGGTCACATGAGTCAATCTCAGTGAGTAAATGAAGTCTAAGGGGGGCAGCGTAATTGGGTAATGTAGTTATTATCATCTGGAGAGGGATGAATGGCCAGTGATCTTTCGGGCTGAGTTCTTAGACAACAAATTAACTTAATTTAGGGCAGCGGTTACAGGAAGCACAGTGATTAACTTAAATTGTCTGGATTGAGGCACTTTCTACCTGGTTTTCAGCCTGCATGATACATCAATGACTTTATAGTTATTAATATGCCTATTTACTTTTACTTTCTGAAACTGCACGGCCAATTATAACTTGTTTTTTTTTACCCATAACTTTCCTTTGAAAAAGAAAAAAGGCAAGCATAGCTTTTAATTCAATCAACATCTCGGGCTTTTTTTCTTTCTTAATAACAATTAACTTGGTTCAGTGGCATGAAAGCGTTTTTCCATTGAAAGAGGCCCCGACAGAGTGAGATGATGGACAACTGCTATTGCTACTTTTAGAATCAATTACTGATTTTGATCAGCGCTGTGTGTGTCCACTTTGAAATGAAAAGGAATGGAACGCTTTTTTTCTATAGCACGTAGGTGGTGTATGCTGCGACTGATGGTCTGTGGACTGTACCCACACAACCTCCGCTTTGTTGAAAAATCCGAAGCTATGTTGTGGGTGGTTTCAGGTAATTAGGAGCGATGATTAAAAAGAAATACATTCTCTTAGATCTCTGCCTGCGAAAAGAGAAGGCTCCTTCAGTTCTTCTTCTGCGCTCGTGACTGTCTCTGTGAGGACACTCGCCCCGCGGAACGGGCTGCCGTATTTCTTCAGCCTCCTCCAGGAGTGGCAGCGCACAAAAAGGAATGACACAGATTATGGGAGATTGATGAGAGTGATAAATGCTCCCTCCTTTATGCCCCTCAAAACTGCTTTTCATCAGCTCCTCAGCAGTGTGTCCGAGTGATTGATGGCAGGACTGCGCGTTCTTGTCCACTCCTCAAGCTGTTTACGCTCTGTTTCCCACCCCAGATGCAGATCTACCTTTACAATTCGGATGACTTTGACAGCCTCGGCGCCGCCATCAAGGAGAGACGCATCATCGCCGCCATGGTCGTCTTCTTCGAGGTAACGCGTCATCGAGACTGGAGGTCAATACGCGCGCGTAAGAGGAAAATGTGATGACACGAGAACACCGCTAAAGTTTAGATCGGCAGCGTGGCTCCAAGGATACGCCGGGCCTTTGTCTTGGGCACTCCAGCGATTTGTGCAAGGCTGAAATGTAGCACCAAGTGTGGTGTATATAACCTATTTCTACACATGGATGGCCATGAGATCTGGAATTAGTTCTTCACCTCCTCAAATTTCGCCGTCATGTTTATGACAAAATACTTCAAATACAGCGAAAGCGAATGAGTCCTTTAAGTCTACAGAAGTGTAAACATCGGATACTTATTTTAAGAGAACTTGCATTGCTCTGGAGTCTGGAGCTCAATCAAGATTGTTCATGGATGTTCAGTAGTCCAAAGTCAAAAATATGCTTTTTGTAATGCTAATTTAAAAACAAAAAAACAGTAGAAATTCATACAGAAGGGAAAAGGAAGTTGAATAATTGAGGCAATTATTGCTTGATAGAGATAGCTGGAAGTGTATTTGTCCAATTATAAAAAGGTTGAAGAGATGAGTACGGTTTCTAGGTCAGTAAATAATTAATATTCATCAGAAACAATCTTTTGGAACCTGTGTTGTGATAGGATTATCCTTTCACCTGGTTGCTGATTATTTCTTTCCGTTCTGTGGTACCTCGCAGATTGCTTTCTTAGATACTACAAATTGGCCCCCGAAGGTCTGTGCCCATAAGCACTTAATGGACAAGATTGGTTCTAATTTATTTTAACTGTAAAGACACCTCAGAGATTTATGAACCATGAGAAAGCGTGCACCCAGGAGCCCGTGCGTTTTCAGGATCTCCCTCCATGTTACACGCGTTCTTTCTATTAGCTCAATTTTTTGGTGTGTGCGATGGATGGCAGGCGATCAATGCCTGCCAACACTGAGCTTAATAGCGCGCAGGCAGGGGTGGGTTCTCGAATGGGGACACAGATGTTTGCAATGTAGGTCTGCTCACCGACAGTGATGAACCGTGCGCGTGCGAGGACCTAAATGCCTCCGCTGGGTCCTGACAACCCTATTGCTTACTGCAATTAGTACCACCGTACACAATCCGCTGAATAGCAGTTTACGGTGCAAGGGTTTTTTAAGCGGACACACACACACACACACACATTGGTTCGGATTTACCATTTCTAATCAATGAGGGGAGTTCTCCCTATGCTCCCCAAAGGCCTGGTAATGGGCTCTAAGGTGTGCATATTATCCACATTCAGCACTCAGTTCCGCACAATTACTCTCCTATGACTGACCTGAAATAATGTTGAGCAAGGGAAGATTGGTCCCCCCGTCCCAACACTGTTTCGTCCAGTCTCGTGTCCAAAGTAGGACATTGGGGATATTGAAACATGTTGGCCTGAACGATATTCAGCCAGACTTCCGTCATTGCGAGTAATTAACGGTAGGCCTATCGTCACTGTGAATGGCCTGCAGATATTATAGCTAGAAGGCCTTTCAGACAACTGAATCTTCTCTGCTCTATAGTCAATCTACCGAAACTCGAAATATCGCGGAATTCATAACAACAGATGGTATCGCCAATGCTGCTAGATTATATGGCACTGTAGAGATGTTGCCCCTTTACTGGTTCCACCCCCTGTATTTTGTTCTTGTCGTTATTATTCTAGTCTTGTAATCCCTCTTGTAATCTGTTGTCTCTGGGCATTTCCTGCAGCTGGGGCCAAAAGACAATCCAGCTGTGGACCCCATCATCCAGGGCCTGAAAGGAGTAGTACATCATGGTGAGTAATGACAAAGTCAAAGCCTTGCAAATTTGACAGATTTATGCGGTCAGCGCATTAATGCATGATGATCACAAATATATATATTTTTTTTTTCCTTTGTTTATCCAAAGTACTGGGGTTTCATTATGTTCCAGAATTGCAATTTTTTGCAATGTCAAAATCCCTCGACATTTGTGTGGTGGATTGAGTTCATGGGCAGTACCCAAATAATCCCAAATACGAAGTCATTCCCGAACACTGGCGTTTTTTGATATGTCGACTCTTCTTGGAGCCCAATTCCTCCCGACAGCGCTGGCACGCTGCTCCTGGCTGCCCTCCGTGGTGCAAAAAGTGAAGCTCTTATTCGACTACATTAGAATGGCTTTACTTGAAGATGAAGGCGTGATTAGCAGAATACTGCCTTTCACTTTCTAGCGTAGGCTCTGCGTTGGGTGGACCTCCAAGGAGGTTCACTCTCCGAGACAAAAAAAAAAACAAAACTGCCAAGTGCATATGAGCCTGAATTACACAACGCTGAGATGTACGTGTGCACGCTCGCAGGCTGCGTGTTCCTCTGCAGACGCTCGTATTCCCGTGTAAACCATTGATGGGTCCGCGCCAAATGTCGTGGCAATCTTCCTTATGGCACGTTGCCTTAGATCCCTGCTGCTCAGCAGGCTCCGCTGCGTGCGTGTCTGCTGCAGACCATCGGCAGATGTTTTAACGTGACTGGGCAATCCTTCGCCGCGGCTTGGGACACAGCGCTTCCGTTTACACGTATGGCTTGTTTTTACAACCTGCCGCTGACCGCCTCCGTGTCGGCATAATCGCCAACCGACACGGACACTTAAACGGATGTGCGTGACCGTCGTTCGCAGGGAAAGGTTACCGTCGAGGGGTCGGTTAAAGGTCTCAACTTATACAGAAAAGGAGAGCGACACAAGAACAACAACAAAAAAAAACAAAAAAAAATCCCGAAGCGACCGCATTTAATACGAATGTTTGAGCCGAGGCCAAATCCCCAAAAAAAACAGTTGGGGCCAACAGCATGATCCGGATCACGCCACGGACAGGCAGGCAGGGGCGCTGGACGCGTAGGCACGTGGCAAAAAAGAAAATAAGAAAAATGAAGAACTAATGAAGCAAACGTTTGAACAGAAAAGTGGGGAGGAGGTGTCTGAAATAACAATAGAATTTTCATCTAGTGAATGAGCAAAGAAATAAAGAATTAAGAAATAGGCTTTTTTTTCTGATTGGCCCTTTAACATTGTACAGATCCATTTCTTCTCTTTTTGTTCCACCCTGCAACCCCGACAGAAGCAGGATGCCAAAACGTGGGGTCGCACAATGTTATGTTTGAATCTCCGGCCGTCTCCACGAGGTGACTGATCTCCGTGCTGATCTCCGCAGATGTTTGTGCTTGCGGCCGCAGCGTCTCTCATCTCCCGGTACGAGAGAGCGCGCTGTGGGTGTGGCGGACTTCCTGCTCGCTGCTGAATGCTCCTCGTCTAGTCCCCCCCCCCCTTTTTAGGGTGGTTGGTTTTCCACTCGCTCGTTATCCCACAGTCATCCATCCATCAGCTTCTCGACGGCCCGTGAGCGATAGGGCACGTAGGCTGCCCGAGGTCGGGCAGAAGAAAGGCCGTGAATACGGAATTTGAGTACAGATGAGGCATGAGGGGCGCTCCCGCCACTGCCTCGGTAATGCTATCAAATGCAAACCCCACCCAGAACCGTGTGTTTCTCTTTAGATAAGGTCATGAGCTGCGAGAGATTAGACTTGGCATAAAATTCGGCTTTATTAGAGTTTTCCACTTACGTACGGTATCTCCAGGAGGAAAAAAAACAACAACAACAAGGCCGCTCGCACAGCCCATGTGGCTCGGCCTCTGGAGATAAAGGGATATTCCCCTGCGTGTTGTTACTTTGCTTTACATGGCCTCGCCTGATTCTGATCACACAACAGATCCGGCAATCGTTTGGATCTCTCCTAATCCCCAGGGCCCGCGCTCTGATCGTTATCACAGGGGACAGCGCGGCCACAGATCGGCTGTTGGTGCAGACCTTTTTTTTCCTCTCTTTCCTCCTTTCCCAGTCCATCTCAGCACAGAGATCTGGCCAGGGTGATAACACGTGGTGAGGCTTTTAAGTGCGGCCACCATCACTCCACTAGCGGGGGCTTCGGCAAAGCGGTGGAAATGCCACAGGGCGAGCGAAATGAAATCACCCCGTGAATGTAAACTCCGGATATGCTGTTTTTTTTTTTTTTTTTTTTTTTTTGCAGAGCATTAAATTTTTTTTTGTTTTTTTTTTAGCAGAGCATTAAAGAGTCAAAGATGTGGCTGGGATTTTCATCCCTGCGCGCTGACGTGTTTATGATCTGACTCTCTTTCCAGAAAAGGAGACCAACCTCCGGTCCTTCGTCCTGAGGGATCTGCTGCCGTCGTCAGTGGACAGCTATTACCGATACACCGGCTCTCTGACCACGCCTCCCTGCAGCAAGGTGGTGGAGTGGATCATCTTCTCCAGGCCCGTGTATCTGTCCTACTCCCAGGTGCGTTCAGTCCGCACACACGCGCACACACACACACGCACACATGCACACACGCACATACACACATACACACAAACACACGCACACAGGCACGCACACAGGCACGCACACACACACAAACACACACACACACCCCGCATGCAGGCACGCACACACACACACACGCACACACGCACACACGCACACACGCACACACGCACAAACACACAAACACACACACACCACGCACACACGCACACACAAACACACACCCCGCACGCACGCACACGCACACACACACACACACAAACACGCACAACACACAAACACGCCAGGGCAGCTATATAATCCACGCGCAGTAAGATCCCATTTAAACATAGTCGGTGGATCACTTGCTGTCCTACAGTGTTGGCGCGCTAGCAATTTTTCCCTTCATCTCCATCTCCCCTCTCTTCCCTTTACCCTGGTTCCTCCCCAACTACTCTGCATATGAGACCGTAAGTGCCAATGTAGAGGATGATTAAGCTAGAGGGGGGTGGGGGAGCCAATTACTGGTATTTGAATGATAGTAAGTGTGAGGTAGCTCTTATATCATACTTTGGGTCGGAGATGACTATAGGCTCTTAAATAGAATACAGCAGCACAATAATTTAAATGTTCATCAATCTGAATTATTAACGCTCGCAGTTTCACATATGTTGAACGAAAATGCCTAATTTTACGGCCGTCACGTCACCGATGCGCCGCGCCACAGCCTGCTTCCTTGCGACTGGTTGGGCCGCTTTGGGACCATTTTGAAAGGTAATGTATGCCCAATCAGGCCCCACGCTTTTTGCTGATCCAATACACAGCCCTTTGCTGCAGCTTTCATCCATATAATACCCGGGTTACCCAGCTGCATATCCTCTGGAGCGCTCCGCGCCGCCGACATTTTGCAGGGCTCGGTAGAATTCCTATCGGCTTGCAGGAGGGACAAGTCCTTTGTGCCAAAATGACTTGTGCTGCAAGAATATTGACCACGGCCGCAATGTTGGTGACGCTCGCAGATGGTCTTTATGAACCTGTAATTCATTTCTCCAAGCACGCCTCGGACACATTGATTCCACGGGGGGCTGTAATGTGCAGTCATTACAGCACGCAGCAGGAGATCATTCATGCCAATCGATGGCCACAAATTTTGCCCCGTTGAGAAGTTACAGGCCGGTAGGTTAGCCAGGATGATGACTGAGGTGTGTGCCTGCCGGTGGGAATGTTCCTCCTAAGCACCGCTCCGGTTGCGAACAGGCAGCTCCTGGCAAGTGGTTTCAAATGTAGTCCTGGATGATATATTGTAATCAGCGCACACTCCCCAGAGAACAAGGTCACTAAAATTTGCTTTAAATAGCTGTTCTGGGTTTCCCCCCCCCCCCCATCTAGCTGGAGGCCTTCTACTCCATCTTTACGACAGAGCAACAGGACCACGTCAAGTCTGTGGAGTACCTGAGGAACAACTTCCGGCCCCTGCAGGATCTGGACAACCGGAAAGTCTTCAAGTCGGCCGTGAAAGACGCATGGCAGAAGGACATGACTGAGATCCAGAGAAGCCCTCACAGCACTGAGGCCTCAAGAGGTAACTTGCAATTTATTCCCTGCATACTTTGGTTTACACTGTATGGAGTGGCATTTACGTCTTCGCCATTTAACCCAAAGAGCACTTGTGGATCGGCTCTTGGGAAACGCTGCCTACATTTCAAAAGGTTCGCTCTGGGTGGTTCTAAGTATTACAGTTACAGTAAGTAGTGATATACCCCGTCTGTAGGGTAAGGTCACATCAGAGCGCAACAAATATCCCACCAAAGCCCTCTACCTTTTGTCTGTCGAGTGTGATTCATGAGCACACATTATCTTCCGTGTTAGTTTTTATTTTTTGTGCGATTTTCTTTCATCTTTTTTTTTTTTTTTTTTTTATGTCCTCGAAAGTAGTTTGACCAAATTCACATCTTGTTGAACCGTTCAAGCACACAACCGAAAGGTCCCAAAACATTATGGCACTGTAAGAGATAATTCCATTGTTTTACACACGCAGCACATTATTATGGGATTTCAATTCGAGCAATACGGTGGTCATTTCAATTCCTTGCTGTTTTGGGGCTAAACGTTTGTCCAGTCACGAGGGTGTGCGCTGTACTCTCATTATGGCGACTTCTTCTCTCAAATAGCACGGTAATGCCATCTGAAGCACAGATCTCACGGAGGGGCTTGATTAAAACATTTTTTGTTCATCTTTCTCTTTTATGCATGAGTTGCGCAGGACCAGCACAGGAACTATGGAGACTAATGAGAAAGACTGCTGCTCCTGAAAGTGGTGTTGTTGATGTCTAGTGGGGAGAATTGATTGGTAATGCCCGTGATGAAGTCGGAGCACTCTAACGGGGCTGATCAACAATCATCATTAATATGTGGCACAGCTTAAATAGACCATGCAAATTAGGTTGTGAAATTGCTTTTGTGGCACTATGTCGGCGCGGGCAGAATGAATGCCTCTCCGCGACCCGTATCTCTTCCGTTTCTATTCACTTGCTCGTTTTCTCTTTGTGCCGCACGCGCTTGTGTTTCTCCCTGTTCAAGTGTAAGAACGCACAGTGGATGGGAGGCACTGGGAGGGGAGTAAACAGTGTCTGTCTTATCTTCAGGTGTGGCATCTGTGCCTGTGAGTGTGTGCGTGTGCGCTGTTGGGGTGCGGGTTTATCTTGGCACGGTAAATGATGGCTTTGCGTGGATATGTCGTGAGAGACAGGGCCACGCCTTGACTGAATGCTCCATCGCGGTGGCTTTCATAGCCATGAGGGTTGTTTCGCCGTTAGAGATGCATAGCTAACCTTTCTGGGTCCGGGCTAGGGTTTTGTTAGTGCAGGTGCGATTTTTTTGTTTCGTGACAATGCCAGGATACGTAGTAGCAGTATGTGCTGTTTTTGTGTTTTCTGAAGTACTGTAGAAGCGTACGGCTGCATGCATTAAAGCAAACTGTCAGCATGGACATGTCATGTACATTTATAAATTGGTTTATTTAGTTATTAGTGCTCGATTTATTTTAGGTATCATTTACTCAGCTCATTTTTTATTAACTAATGAAGTGGAAAACAAAAAAAATCCAAATTTTCCTTAATGCCTTAATCTTGCTTTCTTTTCGGAGAAACAGTACATAACGAAAATACATTAAATGATACAATAGAGAGAGCCTTAGCCCATTATCGCATTGGACAAACACGACCCAAAAAATGTTGCAAATACTTGAAATACTTTCTCTTCTTTTTTTTGCCTATTATTCTATTAATAAAACGACATTATTGTATTAGACTGTTTTAAGACTGTGCTATAGCCATAATTACACATCAGAAAGTCAGTAATGTAGTTTTGGTATAGACATTCATCACTTACACGCCTTCGTGTTTTCCCATCATCATTTTAATGTCTGCGCACAGCTTCTTCTAAACATGGTGTATATCTTTGAGAGGTGAGAAGCAGCGGAACTGCTATTTGTTGACAGGAGTCGATTCATCCCTTTCACGATAGAAGCTACCAGGAGAAAGATTCATGCTCTTCTCCGAGTACTTTTGCAGGCTGAGGCAATGCTCATTTTAGGTGTTAAAGTCGAAAGCATACCTCTAATATGTGTTTGTTGCTACTCGTGAAACATTATATAAACATATCATTATATCATCATCGTTTTTCTTTGTGTTACCACTGAGGATCATGATTCAGTGGAACATGAGAATAAAATATATTGGTATTAATCCATGTTACCAGCCATTCTGCCATTATAAGAAAAGGTTTTCCTAAAATCAACAATTGCCCTAGTTTGAGTTTCTAATTCACGCAGTGACATTGTTTTCACCCATCACAAGACGCAGGCACGTAACGGAGGCTGACCTAGTCACTTTGAACACATGTTATAACATTTTTACATGAATACAAATAGGTCTCCACCATCTGTTGATTGCACTGTTGCCAGCCCACCATTGTTATGTGTGAAAAGGATAATCACTGTAATGGAGGCCGTAATAAAAAACCTTCAGCCAATTATTAAATGACAGCTTTTGGGTCCCTGAAGTTGACATAAAACATCAGATGAGTTTAACGCATTTCACACACGTCACACCTCATCAACACCCCGAGATTTTTCCTGCCAATGCATCCCCCCCCCCCTGTGTCCCTCTGACGGATTCCCTTCCACCCTTGTCACATGTCATGGTCCATAATTTACACCACAGCTTCACTGTGCAAAACGAGAAGAACTGTGGTGACAATTTCCATTTGGCAGAAACCTTGTGAGCACATATCGCTTGACACTAGATGATGATTGCTGCTGCTGCCCCAGTGCGCTGGGCTGTGGGTCCGTATAGTCCCCCTACACATACTGGCATGTGTCGCCGTAAATATCCATGCCGCAGCCTACACTGCCACCTAGAGGCAGATGTGCAGCTCTTCTTTCATCCTCCCCTCGGAATATGTTGTTGCACACACAGGATCTTGCCAATTAGGCATGGGCAGGAAGTGTCGGTTTTATCTCTACATGTGTCTGTTTGGTGTTGTACCTGGGTTCTTTTGCGGTGTTGGGGAAATGGAAAAAAGAGACAAAAGGGGCCAGACTGACGTTCTACGCTGAGGTTGTGCCTGACCCCAATCAAGACCCCAGGAGTGTTTTTTTAATAAGGAATCAATGTATTATCTTAAACTTTTATTATTTCGTTTTTTACATGCATTACGCCCTGACACATGAATCGACGCGCACATATACATGTGCCTGCTGTCCTCCCAGCCACCGCTCGACCCAGCTGCATTTAGACGGAGAACGTATTAATATTCTTTTTATTCAAATCTGCTTCTTTTTTTTTTTCTTCCCCCTCTTCATTTAAATTCGGCTCTGTTGTCAAACCCCTCTTCTTCTCTCCCTTTTGGTCTTCCAGTCTGCAGCAGTGCCCCAGCGAGCATGAAGATCCAGCCGCTTAACCAAACGGCATTGATGGTGAGCTGGGCGCGTCCCCTGACTGTGTACCACCCTCCCATCACCAGTTACACGGTCTCCTACAGCTGGGTGAAGCAGGACATTGCGGATGAAAATACCTTCACCAAAACCGGGGACCAGAGCATGGTGAGTGTCAACATCAGCTGCTTGTACCGCACTCTGATTGGTTCACACAGCCCCGGGTGTATGTGGCAGGATCAGAGGGCGGCCGGATCATTGCCACTGTGTATAAGAGGTGACAGACTGTTCAGGATCTTTGCGTGTGGCTGCTGGTTTATATGAAAGTCACGATGCTCCCCTGTCACTCACCTGTCTAAGAATAGACACACAGGCCTGCCTCACGCAGAAGTCTAACTGACATGTGGGCAGTGTCGTAACAAATAGTGAGTTTGAGCGTTTTCTTTGATTTAATGACTCATTTTTTATACATTTTTTACCGTTCTTCGAAATTCTTGTCATTTAAACAGTTAATTACAAAAATAATTACCAAATCAGCTTTTGCACAACAAAAAAAATAACAGATTACTAGCTGTGTTTGGACCATGGAACCAGGAATGTTATTTAAAACTTATTTTGCAATTGCCATTCTTTTCCCCTCAAAAGTTTGACGGAGTCGGTCTGCCACTACATTAAAACCAGTTGCGATGCTGTGGCTGATGAATGTGTGTGTGTGTGTGTGTAATTTTTATTTTTCACAATATGAAAACCAATAATTCTTTGATAAAGTCTTGCCTGCTTTCAGGCAGTGGAGGCAGCTTATTGAACCCAGACTGTGTTACTTTTATACTGACAAATGAAAGCAACTGTGAATGTGTCGTTCTTCAGATCTCTGCAAAGAATGCGACACCATTGATCATATAATTCTACTCATCTGCTTTAAACATGAAGTTATGAAAACTTGAGTTCTTACTGTAACTCGTCATTATCTCTGCAGAAATATAATACACTGAAAGGCGTGTGCGCTTACAAGACCGTTCATTTTGGCCCCATATAATCTTCTCCCTGCTCATATATTCCTCCAGTTGTGAGAATCCAACACCCCACTGTGCGCCTCTTTTAAGCCCCTCAACCCCCCACTGTCATAAGAGTGAGCATCTGCTTTTACACATGCACTGAAAACCAATAATTTTCTGAATGCGAACGTCGGTTGTCCGGAAAATTCCTGCTGAGTTGATGACGTTAATATTCTGTCTCCTTCAGCACCGATGACTGGCACTCGTCTCCTTAACATTCAATCCAGGCAGTGCCCTTTGCTAAAACTAGTACTTACAGATGTGGAGAACATTTCACAGTGACTTTATCTGATTCCGTGCCGCATGTGTAAAAACTGTAGAAAAAAAACAAAAAAAAAAACAAGACCTAATTCTCTAGATTCTCTGGATATTTTCAAGATATAGATAGACATATACATGGTACATGTTATTCACAGGATTCTGAGTTGGATGTTGCCTGGATGCAACATGGAGAAAAAAATGCATTTGTTGAAAATAGATCATTTTAAAGTAGCATCTATTACAGTGCTTCTCAAACCCGGGACCACGGCCCGGATCCGGACCCAACTGCAAAGTAATCCGGACCGATCAACCCTGTGTCACATTGGATGTAAATGAATGTATATTTCTGACGCGTTGTGAACATGAACGTGCCTATAGATTTACTTGTGTGAGCACAGAGTGGACACACCCAACACTGACTCTACAGAGAGCCTGTTTTTTGTGTTACCTAAATGCTCTCATATAAGATTGATTTCTTCTCCTTTACAAGACAAATTAACTGTGGTTCCCCTATCTCCTGCCCCTCTTAGAAGCATGGGACTCACCCGCTGCTTGTTCAGAAAGCTGACACAAAAGTTATATGCGATGTTAAACATCAAAACCATTTCATTCCCTGGGTGCAAGTTACTTTCTGATTTTAGTGTCTGTCTATTACATTCATTCTGACGCTTTTACTGCCCATTGGCCTTGCGGCCTCTGAGTTCCTCTGACGGAGCTGTCATATAGCTGAAGAAATGTGTATTTTATTACATTTTTTTTATGGTTTGAGGCAGACGAGCAATATTCTCAAATAGGATGTTGAATATGACGGATACCTTGCTAGGGACAATTAGATGCCAAATGTGAAGTAGAATCATTTTCTTTCTGAACTTTGAATGTTGAACAATTGGAGACACTTTGAAGATTGCGTGTCCCACAATTTTAGGATGTAAATACAGGCTCGGCAACACCAGAGGCAATCAGCCATCGCATTTTACTAAAAGCAAAGCCCTGTGTGCCCGCGTCACACAATTACATAAATTGGGTTTTTAAACTGCATTGAACTTGCGGATCAATTAGTCTTAACACAGGAGTTGCATTGTGTAATTTGAGTTCACTTTAGGCCATACGAATGAACAGCGGCGTTCATTTTAAAGGTTTAGGGTTAGCGTTTGCACAAGCAATTTGAGCGTCGTTTGCCACGTTTTTTCAAACTCTGGGTGCGGGTTTTTTTTTCTCTTGCAGAAGGCGGTCATCACCGGTGTTTCCCCTGACCTCCTGTACCTGTTCAGAGTGCAGGCGGTATGTCAGCATGACCTGCGCAGTGACTTCAGCCAAACACTGCTGTTCCGAGGTAGCTGGGTGTCATTATGCGTTTCAAAATCAGCTCTACAAATCAAACCGGTGGTAGAGATGAAAAAAGCAAAAAAAAAACACTTGCTTCTTCTTCTTCTTCCTCAGCTAATACAACAAGAATATTTGAAGGGTCTCGCATTGTGAAGACCGGGATGGTGAGTTGACCAGAAGATGGCACGGCACATGTTTTCATGTCAGGTGGTTAGTGACGGACAACTATCTTTTTCTCCGCCCCGCTCCCCCAGCCCACGGTGTCTCCGGCATCCTCGGCAGACATGGCCCCGATAAGTTCCGGGTCCTCCACTTGGACGTCGTCCGGCATCCACTTCTCCATCGTCTCCATGGCAACGGGGATGGGCCCCTCTTCCAGCGGTAGCCAGGCCACGGTGGCGTCGGTGGTGACCAGCTCGTTGCTGGCGGGCTTGGGCGTCGGTGGAGGGGTCATCTCTTCTCTGCCCAGTTCCGTGTGGCCCACGCACGCGCCGCGCGCCACTCAGAGCCCCAGCCGTCCGTCTGCCCTGCCCGCCAAGCCCAGCACCGAGCAGGCCGCTCCCCCGGGCCCCGAGTCGGACGCCGCGTCCGACGACCAACCGGCGGCACGGGACGGAGAGGAGGAGGAGGGCGAGAGCGACGGCGAGAGGGAAGGGGAGCACGGGGAGGGAGAGGAGGAGAAGAAGAAAAAGAACAAGACCGCCCCCGATAATAGGGAAAAGCAAGTGAACAGCACTGTGGCCGGAGAGCCGTTGATCCCCACCCCTGCGTCCACTGCCAAAGAGAAAGGAGAAGGGAAGCCCACGGTGAAAGGCACCACGGCACCTGCCGGCACTGCTGAGGAGCCGTCGGTGAACGTGGAGGGGAACGCCACCGATGTAAACGCCCTCCCCGCTCAGGAGCCCCGCAATGACAGTGCCGAGATGCAGATTCCCCAGAGCTCCACGCTGTCGCCCAAGATCCTAAGTGATGGGAAGAACATCTTGCCCTTCTCTGTCCACACTGGTGAGCCAATCGCTCTCTAACTCCCTGATAGGTCACATTTTCTATTACTTTACATCCCGGTCTGGCAAAAACCTGAAAAAAAAACATGTACAAGCATAACAAATAACTTGATTTAAGAGATTTTTTTACACTGGTTATCATCTCATTCAAAGACTAAGCTCCAGGCCTCTGTGTCAGTACAACACTGAGCCCCGAAGGCACAAGTGAGCTGTCTGCTTGAGGGGCGCTGCCCTGAGGGGCTCCTTTTAGGATATTTCAAAAAGGCTTCCTCCAAGGGAAGAATATTTAGCCATTTTTTTTTATTTTTTTTTTAACCATCCTCAAAATGTGACCATGTGCTGATTCATTTCTCAGGATTTGGCGTAATTAAGATATCATTTGCACGAGCGGGCGAAACACATCGTGTAATCCTAGTCTCAGTCTGATGGGGGGCCCAGCCAAAAGGGGTTTGTTTGAGATTAGCGTTTGTCATCGTCCGTCTCAAGCGATGTGCACATGTCGGGGTTAAAGATGAGAAGGGCACCTGGTGAGTAAAGGAATACATTGAGATTCTCAAGTTGTAATGTTTCTCCTAGATTGATTAGTAAAGCTAATGCCAACGTTGGCTATGTATTTATACCAAAACCCTGCATACGGCACTTTTTAATGTGTGAGCTTTCGCATAACAGGCCTAGAGGTTTATTATTCTCTCCAACTTTGTTCTCAACTTAAATATTCCCATCCCTCGATGGATCTCCCCCTGAGCCGAGAATGAGACGCTTGGATCAACACATAGACGGCACCAATTTCCACTTAGATTATCCAAGCTTATCTGCACATAAACATTTCTGCCGGCAGTATTTCATGAAAGTCCTGCGCGTCAACCTGGGCAAATCGGTTGGTGTACTCTCGGCAGGAATATGAAAGGCGGTAATATGTGCATGCATTATGTTCCAGACGGGACCACGTTGTCCGACGTCACCCGAAGCCCTCCGCCGGGGATGGGACGGATGGTGTGGATCGTCCCCTTGGTGGTGGTCTCTGCTCTCACTCTGCTCTGCCTCATAATGCTGCTAATCGTGATGGTCTATTGGAGGTGAGAGAAACAAAAAAATCTTCATTCAATATAACCAACTTCAGGACAGAGTGCACATTAAAGAGAACACTTGGCGATAAAATGGAATTACATTACGGCACAGAAGTGGCTCCTCTTGATAAGGGTATAACTGATGATGTATGCTGTAAGTGAGCGTTCCATTCCCACACACACACACACACACACACACACAGGCCTCGCGCAGGCGTGTCCGCTTATTCCTTATTCCTGCCTGCACGCGCATCCCTTTGTGCGCCATCAGTCTCCGGCAGTGAGACCGTTTATCTGCCTGCATGTTGACATCAGACCCATCACCCACCCGCGTGAGGGGCTGTCGACCTGTAGGCCCCGCCGTGCCAGCAGGGGTCCCAGCTGGCCTCTCATCTGTCCGGCTAATTTCCAGCCTCGCTATTGGAACCCCAGTAATTACACCAGCCGAGAGCCACCGGCATTTCTGTGCCAATGGTTTACAAATAGGGCTGTGGACCATTTCCTGGGCGGGTCGCAGGCACATTTAAACTGTGTGTGTGTGTGTGTGTGCGTGCTTACATTAGTTTCGGTTTATACATGAATTGTTTGATTTATAGTTTTTGCAGCTCCTTTTTACGGGCCAACAACACCCTGGTGTGAAATTTGATGGTGTCACATACATATATATCGTCGTATAAATGAAAGCCTGGTTATCCAGGGAGGTGTTGAAAAGCACGGAGAAGTAAAAACCGGGTGACGGATTCCGTCTAAGGAGAATTTACTGAGAGTTGTGGCATTTGAGCAGCCGAGCTGGGGCAGCTGAGAGATTAGAAATGGCCATCACAGATGTTGTTGTGACAACTCCGACGGCTCCCAGACGATGTCTGCTTCCCCTGGGGAAGGACCATGATAGAAGATGAAATCAACCCATTCCCATTGTATTTACTCTTCATGCTCTGCGTAGTGTCATTTAGTGACAGTGCCGCCATTAAAACCAGTGAAATACTCCCCCCACAGATGTTTTGTTTATTTACAATTTAAAACTATAATCCACTGACGAATGTTGATTAAAGGGAAATATATATATATAAATATATTGAGTCAATGGACCATCTACTCAAGGTTAATATGCTTGTCTTGGTTGTAGATTGTTCATTTTGTGCATGTTTGGCTGAACTTATGACTCTCTACTCCGCGGTGGAATGAATGGCTGCAGCTACGGAACGCATCTGGAAGCCTCTGAGGCCTGAGGCGTTGGTCGGAAACTCACGGATGTTGCACTGGGAACAAATCCCCTCTTTTGTGTCACTGAGTCGGTGACGCTGGTTTTTAAATGGCATGCATTGCACTCGACATTCACTGCGAGAGCTCATCTCATCCCATTTGCCGTTCCCCTGACGAAAATGTTTTTTTCTGCTGCGGGCCGCGGAGAGAGTTGGGGAGAAGGTGTCGACAATGCTGGTGCTACCTACACCGCATCCACACCCACAGGGAGCCATTAGATTGGGAGTCTGTGATCTCCTCCCCCATTTTTTTTTCCCCCCACCCTCCTCTTTCTCTATTTCAATCTCTCTTTCTCTCAAGTGCAGTGCAGCCTTTTTATTTGTGTTACATCTGTCTTAAAGAATGACAAGCATCTGCTCCCTCCTCTGCATCAAATACAGGTAGGATTGGACCTGTGAAATGCTGGTACTGGGATGGAATATGGCTCTTAAATTATGTCTGTGTGTGTAGGTTTGTGTATGTATGTATGTATGTATGTGTGTGTGTGAGAGGAGGGGATGGAGGTCTGGAGCGTCTGCGCAATGTCCCCGCCGGACCTTAAAGATGTCTTATTTAGAGGAGCTATTTCTTCATCAATGAATTACATATGGTGTCATTGTTTTTATTTTTCCTGTCTTTAAAGCAGAGGAGAATGTTTTGAATCTGGGATGTACCCAAAGAATAGCAAAAGTGTGCCTTTTTTAGCCCCCCAAAAAACAGTTGGCTTGGCACTGATATCAGTGATTTGAAAATAGTTGAACTTTTTTCTTGGAATAGCCTTTTTCCTCGAGCCGAGGCTTTTGAAACAGCAGGGAGCACCTATGGATAACTGCCGGATGTCCAAACTTTTATCCAATCAAATCAAAGACCCTATACGGACTTTTTGAGCAGCAGTTGCCGGCGGCAGCCTCGAGTATTTTCAGCAGAAATACGCACCTTAAAGTTAATTTTGTTTTTCTCAGACTTTTTTTTTCCGTTTTAAATTGGTGCGCGTGTTGGCCCGTAGAGAGAATCTGGGCAGGGTTTGGATCAGTTGTCTTCAGTTTGAGTAAGGAGCTAAATCTGGCAGTGCGCCGTGTGCGTCTCCGCGAGTTGTTTACCTGTTCCCTGTAGTCCGCTCAGACTGTGTTTCCAGGAGCCGCTCGCTCGCTCTGTGTGCAATCAGCTGTGTCCCGACCACTCTGGGGTTTTCATTAGCGCTTCTCTGCCATCCTCGTGTCATTCGTTCATTTAGCATTTGGATGCTGATGTTGACGGACCAGATCGGAAAAAATAAAAAAAATAAAAAAATGGGATAACGACTCCCTAATGCACTTCACTGTGGCATTATCTGTGCTGATGGTGTGTGGGTTTTTTTGTGTGCTGCACCCAACTGTGATGCTGTGCTCTCTGCGTCCCTGTAGGAGATTCTTCCAGACAGCCCACTTCTATGTGGAGGAGAGCAGTTCTCCGCGGGTGGTGGCCAATGAAAATATTCCAGTCATCCCTATACCAGGTGAGCCACGTTTTAATCATTACTCCGACACATGCCATACATGGGGAATTCAAATATCCATCATTTTAATTCAAAGTAGACACATACAATATACAAAAAAACACAATTTATCATATATATATATATATATATTTATTTATTTATTTTTGCAGTTTTGACACAAGTGATTCCGAGCCAGGGGCTACGGCCAGTTGAAGTTGAAATAATTAATAAACAGTCAAAATATTGGCTAATGTTAAATCGGTAGGATTGGTTAATTAAAAACAAATATATATATACATTGTTGAAAAAGTACCTTGGTTCATCTGATAATGTTTGGGGATTACGTCTGAAAATTACTGCTGTAGATGTTATTAAATCTGGTGATAAAATCCTATTTATTCTATCAAAGTGAGTCTTTAACACTGAGCGGTAAAACCAATTTATTCCTTGTAGCACACACCCACAAGTCACCTTTAACTGTTTTCCAATGGTTTTCTCTGTTGACTGGATGTCTATATCAAATATATATATACATTGTTGAAAAAGTACCTTGGTTCATCTGATAATGTTTGGGGATTACTGCTGCAGATGTTATTAAATCTGGTGATAAAATCCTATTTATTCTATCAAAGTGAGTCTTTAACACTGAGCGGTAAAACCAATTTATTCCTTGTAGCACACACCCACAAGTCACCTTTAACTGTTTTCCAATGGTTTTCTCTGTTGACTGGATGTCTATATTTGCCGTTTCTGTTCAGTTCCCTATGCAATGATTCTGGGAGCAGCTCTGTCAGAGTGGTGCGACTGGCTTTTCTTCTGGCCTTTTATGTTCCAGGCAGTAGTGCGGTGCCAGCTTGTGATATCATAGGTGAAGCACACAGCTGATGCCAGTATTTAATATGCATTCATTCAGCTTTTATTTATTATTTAGATTTTTTTGTTTTCCTCCTCTCTCTCTCTCAACACACAAACACTGAATGACTGCCTATGTCAAGTCAAGTCAAGTCATGTCATCTTTATTTGTCATTCCCCATATGTAGGACATACATACAAGGAACGAGATAACGTTTTCTCATGGTCCACAGTGTAACACGACAGATAACATTAACCAAAATGAAAGATAACATGACAAATAACATTTAACATAACGTGGAGGAGGTAGATTATCTTAAATGATATGGACAAAATATAAACAGTGCAACAGTATGGTTAAAAAAATTATAATAATTAAATGCAGGTGTAACAGTGCGTAGATTATAAAGAAGTGTAAACAGTGTCGGTACAAAAATGCAGTGTATAAATTACAAGAATTATCAAGAAATGTGGAGGACGTAAATGATCTTAAATGATATGGACAAAATATAAACTGCAACAGTATAGTTAAAAAATATAATAATAAAATAAAAATAATAAATGCATTATTTATTATTTAAAACTCACCCTCGAACATATTTGTCACCGTTCTTTGTCTATATTTAAATGTGGACATTCAAGCCCACGTGTGAATACAAATCTGTGCATTTTAATGGTTTATCAAGAGAAATTGTGCCTAATCAGCCTTAGTTAATTGCCACTAATGCAATTTCTATCACCTAAAGTCCCATTTTATTAGACGTATAACTATAACATTCGTTATAAACTCTAATTTTGATTAATGAGTATATTAACAAACCGGCGTTCACCTTTATGCTCTAACCGCTGAGGCGAGTGAGAGAAGTAAAGGCCCCAGCTGCAAGGGTGTATTCGTTAAGGCATTGGCCTGCGTGGTCACAGATGACAGCTGGGGCCCCTGCTCTATTGTCCCCGTGTAATGGTGACCAGCTTCATAGATCCCTAATGTGTGATTTGGGGCTGATTTGGCTCAGATGAGACAGATGCACCCTCCTGCAAACGCTTTAAACGCTAATGTTAGGCACTTGTGATGGAGGATAGGGTGCAAAAATGTTTTGTTTTTTTTACTTTTCTATTTGTAAATAAGATAAACTGTTTGTTGGTGTGTCTCTACAGAAAACAAAGGCTAGCATGCATATCGAATATTCTGGGCACATCGTGGGCTTATAACTAACCACTGACATGCCTGAATTATCATGCCCATGCATAGTAACTGGAATTTTGTTCCCTGCAGATGACATGGAGGCCATCCCTGTGAAGCACTTTGTCAAACACATCATGGAGCTCTATAAGAACAACCTCCAAGGTTTTGCTGAGGAGTTTGAGGTATGCTTTTAACAACCCTTCAAGGATGATCGGGTTTTTGGAGCATTGTTAACCTCAGTAACCAAGACGACAAAACAAAGAAAAGCATGTCTCCATTAATTATTTTTATTTTTTTGTAAAATGTGTCAGCAACTTTTTAATTGACTGCCATAAACTGTTGGTACACAGGTTCATATCTGCCTCAGGACAAACTTTAATAACTTCAATGATCCCATGACTCTTCAGGACCCTATTAAATGTGTTCAGGGCTTCGGTTTATGACCAAATATGTGCTAAACTGCTGATATTCCCATCAGCCACAGCTCTCCTTCAGGTTTAGTGTTAATTAGCACCAAACATTCGAACATGCTGCCCTGAGATGGGTAACATGGCAGTTAACATTCTATCTGCATAGCCTCGGAAAGGGGGTTTTAATACTGATATGTATCTGGTCCGAAGCGCAGCACTGACTAACCACAGCCTCAGACGGTCTAATCTGGATTTAAGTAAGTTATGAGCGACTGCTCGGAACAGGAAGATTGGTTAGAGTGTCTATTTTCTGCATGTGTTTTTGTGTCGGCTTACTTTATTTGAACAGATGGTTGAGAAAAAGAGCCAAAGGAATGTGGGCTGATTATTAGAGACGGTCTGTCTGCTGCTACTTTCACAGTGTAGCCAGGTTAAGGAATGAGGCAAAGGATTCAGCCCTGGGAGGATTCCTTTTAATTGGGGTCATTTGATGTGAAGTGTGTGTGCATGACATTCAAATGCACTATTGTATAAAATGTGGCCCGAATTACTGAATAATAATAATAATAATAATAATAATAATAATAATAATAATAATAATAATAATTTGTTTCCATTTAAACACTGTCATCGTGCATATAATTACAGCTGGTAGTGTTATTGTTTTACTAAAATCAATTTCTCTATATCCAGGAGGTCCAGCGCTCGACGGCAGACCTGAAAATCACAGCGGAACATTCCAATCATCCAGACAACAAGCACAAAAACAGATACATCAACATTGTGGCCTGTGAGTCAGCTGGAAAATCTGATTATGATGCCTACTGCTGCAGAATCCAATAATGTTTTAATAACATGTTTTCAAAATCTTAATAATTTACCCAAATGTGTCAATGCTTTCCCTAGACGACCACAGCAGGGTGAAACTACGAGCGCTGGCGGGAAAGGATGCCAAACACTCAGATTACATGAATGCCAACTATGTGGACGTAAGTTTTCCCAGACACATATTTCAATCCTTTTCATTTTTAATATCTTGCTTGCTCTAATGGTTGTGAAATTCACCTGCATGTGTTTTGTTCAGAGGTATTCATGCTACTAAATGCTGAGTGCTGACTGCTTTATTTTAATTGTAAATTGCTTCATCGAAAATTCTGAAAAAACAGCAACAAACAGAGCCACAAAATGCGGTGAATATTTACTATTTCTTTCGGAGGAAGGAGTGCATTTCATGACTCGACATGGGATTTTGGTTCAGTAAAGCAATATTGATTGTTTTTTACCGGGAACAATACGCCTTCTGTTGCAGGGCTACAACCGTCCCAGAGCCTATATCGCTGCTCAGGGTCCTCTCAAGTCTACATTTGAGGATTTTTGGAGGATGGTGTGGGAGCAGAACACGGGAATCATCGTCATGATCACAAACCTGGTGGAGAAAGGGAGAGTAGGTCTACCTCCATCATTCACAATCTCTAACCGTCACACTCAGGTGACTGTATGGGTGTATTTTTGGTGTGTTACTCATGTTGTTACGTCCCCCAGAGAAAATGTGACCAGTACTGGCCGACGGAGAACAGCGAGCAGTATGGGAACATTGTGGTGACGCTGAAAAGCACCAAAGTGCACGCCTGCTACACACTGCGGCGTTTCCATATAAGGAACACAAAGGTTAAAAAGGTAACTGCACGTCACGTTTCTCTCCCGACTGGTGAATCTTTTTTAAATATGTTTCGTTTAAATGAGTATTTCCCTTTTCAACCTGAGTCAGGGTTGCACCAGCTTTTCATAAGTAAAATACTATGTTTGCATGCAAAGTGTTTCATAACTGATAAGTATACCGTAGTTAGTTTTAAGACTATGGATTTAATAGATCGGCTTGCACCAGAGAAGCTCAAAAGGGAACCACTGATTTTGGCATATGACAGTCTTGGGAGTTAAATCTGACAAAGGGATGTCTCTCGGGTCAGATACAGTTGCCACCGAAGAAGTAAAAAAAAAAAAAAAAGAATCTTGGTTGTGCAGTTGGAAAGAAGTGCACTTCACACTTCTCAACACTATGTGTTACGTTGGTTGGCAATCCTGCTTATTTTGTCGCGTCACTCGTTTGTGTGGTTTATTGCCTTTTTATTTGTGGAAATCTTCCCACGGTAAACCCCAGCACACAAACCAACCTTAGAATAATGCTGAAAAAGGGGGTTTCATGTACGACAAAGGAAATGTGCGTCTGCTGCTGCGTTTCAGAGCCAGAAGGGGAACCCCAAAGGAAAGCTGAACGAACGCATCGTGGTCCAGTACCACTACACCCAGTGGCCTGACATGGGAGTGCCAGAGTACACCCTCCCAGTGCTGACGTTCATCAACCGCTCATCAGCGGCCCACGCCACAGACATGGGCCCCGTCCTGGTGCACTGCAGGTGCATCTCATTATTCAGAACTCGTGGGCTCCATAAGTATTACTTATGGAGTGTCAGACTCTCACATTCGCCGACCTGGTTGAACAGCACCCTCTATGGGCCGGCCATTACTCTCATATCTCTTTCTGCTCTGTGCTTTTCAGTGCCGGGGTCGGGCGCACAGGAACCTACATTGTCATTGACAGCATGCTGCAACAGATCAAGGACAAAAGCACAGTCAGTGTCCTGGATTTTCTCAAACATATCCGCACACAACGCAACTACCTGGTGCAGACCGAGGTAAGAGAGCCCGAACCATCCCGTGCACTGGGAAACTGGATTACTTCTCCAGCTTTTGGAAAGGTCAGGTTTAAAGACGGATAGGGAGTTAAGGAAGCCGCTCAGTTCGATGCACTTGGCTCACGTAAAGGTCACATCTTTTACAAAATGGGTTGCACCACAGTGCAAACTGTCACATACGCACCACAACGCAGGTGAATGTGGAACACGAGGATCGTGGTGCATGTATTTAATATAGCATGTATACCTATAATGCATTTCCAACCAAAATTCACAGTTGAGGATTTAGTGAACAAACTATGTGTAGGTTACGTGACATATAAATATTGCCTTGCTTTGTTGATGCAGTTTACACTCTCCTAATGGAGGTGGTGTATTTGCATATTATCGAGTGTGGAGGCAAAAATAGTTCATTTAATTAAAAACGCTTAACACCGCATTTAATTGTTTAGTTTTAGATAGTAGTTACTTGGCAGGTTAAATTACTCATGCAAAATACGATTAGCTAAAAAAAAAAAAAAAAAAGAAAGAAAGTTAAACGTGGATTTGATAAGTCGCGGTATCGACCAAACTCTTTGAGACACCACAGCTGCATGACGCACAAACTACGCAGCCAGGGACTGATTCAAGTACAGTGGCGCATGCCACTTACGTTTGCAAATGTAATATTTGAGCCACCTATTGAAGCCGCCTGTCATTTAAAGTATTGCTATATGTGGTTGAACGACTCGCCAACTAACGGGATTCATTTGATTCCTTTTTCTCGCGTTCACTATGTATCACTTGGATCGCAGGAGCAGTATGTTTTCATCCACGATGCTCTGATGGAGGCCAACCTGAGCAAAGACACCGAGGTTCCTGCCTGGCAGCTGCACGGCTACGTCAACAGCATCCTCACGCCCAACTCCACAGGCCACACGCCACTGGAGAAGCAGTTCAGGGTGAGTAAACCCGCTCCGACTTGTTCTGCTCGGACACGACGTCGCCCTCTGCGGGGACCATGCCGGCCGAAACTCCCTCCCAGGGATTGATCGAGGTACCTGCCAACCTAAATCCCGCCGGGCCTGTTCGCGGCGCTCGCCTCGGTTTCCCCGGGGTTCCGGACAGGCATGGGCCGAGGGTGACACTGGTGTTGTCTAGCTGCTGCATTTATGCAAAGCGGGAGGACTGTCTCATCAAGCCCCTGCCCTTTCAGTAGCGGGAGAGACCCGTTCGTTTGTGCCGCGTAATATCTTCTCCTCCTTGGCCGCGCGCGCTCTTTGCTAACGTGAAAGGCTTGCCGTTCGCGCCTGGACGATGGGCATCGCCAATGTCAGGCCAAAAAAGAAATCAAATGAGAAAAAAATTCTGACCCTTTGCCCTCTCCCTCGCCAGCTTCTGACTCAGTGCAACGCGCGCTTCGTGGAGTGTTTCAGTGCGCACAAAGACAGCAACAAGGAGAAGAACCGCAACTCCTCGGTGGTTCCCTGTGAGTATCTCTTATCTGTTATTCCGCAAGCACACTTGCGACTGAGCTGGGTGTTTTGCGAGCAAGGTTGCGTGGAACATGGAAAGCTGCTGCAGTCAGGGTCGGCGGGAGGGTTTCATAGAGAGTGGGTTCGGGACACAATTAATAGCCGCTGCCTTGGGAAGATAAGTACCCCTAGATTTGGGGAAATTCTCAAAGGTTGAAACGGCATCCCAGGCCTCCCGGATGATTTAAAATCTGCCTTGTGTTGATTACCCTTTCCCGCCGACATTGGAGATAGATCAGAGTTAGAATTGGGACGTTTCCAAATGTAGTTTCCCCACATATTCCTATTTTTCAGTCAGTAAATTATTAAAGACAGTTCATATTCTAAAAGTAGAATCTATTTCCATAATCCTATAAGTTAATCTTTCTACGCCTTCTCGCTGACAGAGGAAACAGAGGCGCCGGTTGCTATGGCAACTGGTAATGAATGTGCGTTATCAGCCCGGGCAATATTCTGGAGCTCCGGCTTGTGATTTAATGTGTGTTTTTCCTCTTCTCTCTGCGTCCTTACAGCGGAGCGAGCAAGGGTCGGACTCACCACTCTGCCTGGGATGAAAGGAACAGATTATATTAATGCGTCCTACATAATGGTACTGTCACAGTTTGAGTCGGGCCCATTTTTCACCGCACACTGTGGTTGTATTGACGGGCCTGAGTGTTCCTTATGTGAATCATTTGATGAATGAAAAGCTGCTGTGTGTGCGTTCACCATCCTCCATCAGCATGTAGAGTGGTCAGGGGGTTCAGGGAGGATAACGGCTCACCTCTGTCCCCTCAGGGTTACTACAGGAGTAATGAGTTCATCATCACCCAGCATCCGTTGCCCCACACCACCACAGACTTCTGGAGGATGATTTGGGACCACAACGCGCAAATTATTGTCATGTTGCCTGACAACCAGGGCCTGGTAAGTAACCATTGAATTATAACCTGTTTTGTCAATGAAGGTTGTTTTTGTTGTTGTTGTTGTTGTTGTTCTTTCGCCCTCCTTTGCCTAACAAATATTCAAGCTCCGTAAAACATACTAGAGATGCACTAATGGAAAAGTTTAATTGATAAGCTCCCCGTGGCACTATTTCTCTGCAGGCTGAGGATGAATTTGTTTACTGGCCGAGTCGGGAGGAGGCCATGAACTGCATCGCCTTCACCGTCACGCTCATCAGTAAGGACAGACTGTGCCTCTCCAACGAGGAGCAGATCATCATTCACGACTTCATCTTAGAGGCCACACAGGTACCTGCTCCTCTGCCCGTCACATGTACTGCACATCGTGTGTCCTTATTGTGATGTGAAGAGGCGCCTCGCTTACATGACTGTGTACCCTTCTCTCCTAAGGACGACTACGTTCTGGAGGTGAGGCATTTTCAGTGCCCTAAATGGCCCAACCCTGACGCCCCGCTGAGCAGCACCTTCGAGCTCATCGGCGTCATCAAGGAGGAGGCCATGACTCGAGATGGCCCCACCATTGTGCACGATGAGTACGTTTGTGTTTATCTCTACATCATCATAGAGAATTCTGTTGTTAAGTTTCGGTTGATTTACTTGTGCTCTACCGCTGGATTGTTTCCTTATAGGCTCTGAGGTAGCAAAGGAATCATGTTGTTGAATCTCTTCATTTGCCTAACGCTAAATTCTATCATTGTTATGGTACCGCTTGTAGGACTCGAGCACAGACACGGAATTAGCAGAGTGAGAATGGGCTTTATTGATGGCCAGAGAGTGTGTGGGGGAGAATTAGCTCCAGGTGGAAGCTCCCAGGGCACATAGCAGTGACGGAGCTTGTGGTGCGGGTCCAGAGCAGGAGGGCTGAAAAGGCGGCGGGGAGCCAGGAGTGCACAGGAACGCGGGGAAGATGACCAAGGATCCGGGGGACCGCTAGAGAGACGGGGAAGAAGCGGCCCTCGAGCGGTGGACGATCTGCTGGAAACGTGACCGAGGAATGGTGGACCTGAGGCACAGGAGAAAGAAAAATATTCACACAGAATAACTTGGAGGTATCTCAAGCCACAGTGGCGGTAGCATCTATACCTGGCTGGGTAGCAGTTGCAGGTATTGGAGACCCCTTCCACTGTGGGATAGATTCTCATGGAGGGGCGCAGCTTGTGTCTGACAGGAGAGGGGCTGATGATGTGGTTGATGACAAAGAGACGGGGGGCGGAGGGGGACAGGCATATAGGGGGTTGATGTCCAAAGGCTGGCCTCACTGCGCTGGGCAGGCAGCTGGGAGCGTAGTCAACACAGGGAAGTGAAGAGCTCCGGGTGGTGGGATTGGTCGAGGTCACGCACCGCAATGCGGCTTCCGGCTCCTGGTCAGCCAGGTCAGTCTGTCTGTTGGTCCCTGAAAAGCAGCAGACACTGGGGAATTAGAAGGTTATTACCATGTACTGGAAGTGTCCTAACGAGGCGTTGAAGGCTGTTTCTTTTCCTCTCCCTCTCTTATCTGGATGAGGCGGTGGGCGTTTGGAGAACACTGGGGCTCCGAAAAGCGGGTTAGAATGCAGAGGAAATTAATGGCAGGGGAGTGATAGTGTGGCGATGCGTTTAAAGCACGGTACTCTGCCACTAGTTGGAGAGTAAATGAGACACAAAATGTCAAGGGCGTTTTCACGGCTCCAAAGTTCTTTCAGAGTTTGAAATCCTTTGGTGTTTGCCGACACCGAGAAAGTGCGGCGAGCTACCAGGATAAACGCAGACACCGTTAAAGTCTCAGCAACCAGGCGACCGCAGAGACTTCCGCTGCGTCTCCCGGCCGACGCCGCTCGGGCGGGCCTCTGTGCGCTCAGCAGCTCAGCTGCTATGAGTGAAAACATTTGTACGTGAACTACCTTTTCTGATACTAATTCCATACCGAAGACATTCATACATTCTGAATATTCCCTACCTAGGTGTGGAGCCGTGTCCGCAGGGATGCTCTGCGCCCTCACCACCCTGTCCCAGCAGCTGGAGAACGAGGGCGTCGTCGACATCTATCAGGTGGCAAAGATGATCAATCTCATGAGGCCAGGAGTCTTCACTGACATAGTAAGAGAAAGAAATACACAAAGCATTTTAGTAATCGATGAGGCGGCGAGCTGGCCACAAAGGATAATTATTACCCAGCAGCAAAGGGAGTTTTCAGTAAATAAGCAAAGATAATTGCATATTTCAAATGTATAAAGCGATAGTTCATCGATACAATGTTTGTAGCTTGCCGCGCTCCTGAGAAATATATAAAGGGGCACTACGCGGCAGGAAAGCAAGCCAACATTACGAATGTTATTTTATGGCCCCAACTTAAGCATTAACTTGAAGTTGTTTTTTGAGTTGTTTGAGGGGGGGGGGGGGGGGGGGAAAAGGGATTAATGCAGGGATTTGTTAGTGATAGTGCGACATTTAATCATAGGAGGTGATCTGTTGTGTTAACCCATTGTTCTGCGTTTGTCTGCACAGGAGCAGTACCAGTACCTTTACAAAGCCATGCTCAGCCTGGTCGGTAACAGAGAGTGTGGCCTGAGCCCATTGCACATGGACACTAATGGAGTGGTGGTGATGGCAGACGAGTCGGATCCTGCAGAGAGCATGGAGTCCCTCGTCTGAGGACAATTCCTGTGGGCACTTAATTTGTAAAAAAAAAAAAAACTTTTTGAGGCCTTTTTGCCAGACTCTTGATTAAATGAATAACCTTATTACTTTTTATACGGATAAAGGTTTTTTGATATTTATGTTTTTGTCCTTTATTTCTTGTCTTAAATGTTATCCTGCTGAGCGTTTGCACCCGTTTAAGTTGATGTGAGGAAGAAGCAGCTCTGTCCCGTTTGCACTATACTATCAGTGTTACTGCCTAAATCAAAAATTCTGGCCACATGACAAAACTGCAATCTTTGGACCCATATGAGAATAACCCGAACCATAAAGACAAGGACGAGTTGAAGCGGTGCCCTAACAACAATGTCTCGATCCTAAACATCGCATCACAACGAAGCCGCATGCATTGTCACTTTTGTCACCTCCATCAAATGAACTGTTTTGAGGCGCCACTCCACATGCGTGAGCTCTTTTACCACATGTGAAGATACCATTTCCTGCATAATATTCAAATATTCTCCAAATATCTCACTGCTGTCTTGTGTAGTGTACTTATGGCTTATTTTGTTTCAGTGTGTTACAACATGTAATGTGAACATTTATTGCTTTTTACAGGATTTTTTATTGTTATTTTGTTAGAGATATATATATATATATATATATATATATATATATATGCCTTTTTTTTTTTCTTTCATTACTTTTGACTATTTGTCCACTGGTCTTTGTGCAGAGTCATATTTTTGCAGAGTCTGTAGCTGTATTTTAAAGTTGTATTTTTCAGCATTTTCAAGCTTTTGTAACCTCAACTGTAAAATCCCTATGTTTAGAAACACACTTAATCGGTATTTGTGTTGAATGTGTTGTGCAATGCCTGCAAAAATGACCACCCTACACAAACTGTTCATGTTTTGTTTAGCAACATTTAATCACAGTGGTTGCCATCGGGTTGTTTTCACACTGAAGTAAATCAAGGAAAGAAAATGCATCAAAGTGGAAAAATAAAATAAAAATAGTGTCTGCGTATGGATCAGAATTAAAAAAAGATTGTGTAAGCACCCCCCCCCCAATTAAGTGTAGGTTTGGGTTCATATTTGCCTTGTAGGAAAATAAAAATGCTGCAGTTTTCCCAGAAATTGTAGCAGGAGCTAAGCAGCAGGTTTTTAATTTTTTTTAATTGCCCTCGTTTTACCCTCCACCCTCACAAGCATTGCAGAGACGCATCCTCACCAAGCTGCCTGGTTGTGATGGTGTACTTCTTTCCGTGTGAAGGGATTGGTCAACATCATATTTGAAGGACAGCCTGATTAAGGCACATTTAGAGCTGTGCCATGCTCTTGACATTGAAATGAAGGGATTAAGGATATTCAGTGCCTTGGATATTATTTTAATTCTGCTCTGTGTGGGTGCTTACTTCAGATACATGTCACTGATGCGTTGGAATATGTATCTGTTTCCATAGTGTAGTGTTTTGCTATAGAAATGAGATCTTGTCAATCAGTGTGAAAAGAATCCGAATACCATCCACTGTAACTCGAAAAGGAATACAACATGAAAAAGTCCACTTTGTTTGGGGCTACTTTTTATAGGTAGTGCACATTTTATTTTGGTGGCTTGATGCTTTATTTGTAACCAAAGATGTGGTTCAAGTTTGCAACATGCAAGTGGTTTTGTCCTAAGGTCTATTTCATCACTAGAATCTAAAATCAAAATGGTTAAAACTGGCAGTACGGAGATTCAGTGTCCAATGTGTGAATTTTACCAGAGTTAAGTTGTTTTCCAAGCCACAGTAACTCCCCTTACAGCAGAGTACAAGAAGTACATGAAGCTGCGATCAGTTCTCACATTGGACTGGATTGACAATTTAGGTTGGAAATGTTATTTTAATTGCGCTGATATTCTGTCTTCGCATCATTATTTGGCCATTAATTATAAGCCCTTTTGCCCCTAATGTACAATGATTGTTATTATTAGCTGATTACATCCACGTCTCTGTCAAAGGGGAGTTTACCAAGTCCTGTGAAAATTCTCCAACATTTGGAGAAAAGTAGACAATGGCGATCACTTCAGAAGGTTTTCTTTGCAGAAACCTTTTTTTTTTTTTTTTTTTTTCCCTGTTTTTATGAACACCAGCCTCCTCTGTAGATATTTCTACGCTCGTTCGCAATTTCAGTGCTTTGCGTTGCTTCAAAAACAAATGACTGACTTAAATCTAGCTTTTGTGATCATAGACAGACATGTATTTTCTTACAAATATTTGATTTGCTTAGTGGCCCTGTGTCAGATTGAACCATACTCAAATTTCCACTGAAAAAACCCCAACAGCTTAAATCTTGCCTGCCCCTTTTTGAGATGTCCATGCTGGTGTGAAGGCCACATCAGTGGACGGCGGCCCAGGGATGCAGGACACTCTCAATTGATTTCAGCCAGCTTGGTGGTGAAGTCTGACTTGTATCCTCAATAAATGATAAACAGGTTTTGTCAATCATATCACATTCATATAATAGTATCATAGCACTATATCCCTATGATACTGTTATATATCACATTATAGTGGCATAGTGTTATTTAATCGGTAAACCGTATTGCTATTCATTAAATAAAGTCTGGGTGCGGGTGCACAGCATCCTTTTATTACATGTAACCACTGATGGATGGATTTTTCTAAATAAATTATTTATCCTGCTCACCCCTGCTGTCAGTCTGAGTTTCAGTGATGTGGAGTGTTTAGATCAGGGTTTTTTTTAGTTTTTTTTCCCACCTTGATAGCTACTTCAAGGGGTGCAGAGTAATACAAAGTGCTACTTGTTTACTCATGGTAGTGAACTTTGAACCCAGACAAGGTCAGAGTCCATATAATCATACAAACCTTTATTTTATTTTAATATTCTGAATCGTGTAATCAACACCAATACAAGTGTTATTGATTTGAAAAAGAACAGCAACCAAATATAATCAAGAAAAATTATACGAAGCTCCATGGTGACTAATGCTATGGTAAAAACCCAACCTGAGTAGAAGTACAACCTGATAAATCGGGCAGCAATTAAAAATAAAGGGAACATTAGAAAAAAATGTATTCTATTTATATTGAATCCACATAGCTGCCAAGCAGAAGCTCACGGGAGAAACGAGGACTGTCGTGGTCACATCAATTGTGTCGATGTGTCCCACAAGCCAGGGAGGATGACAAATGCCAAACCAGGGTCACACTAAGTCACAATTTTTCACCTATACAATATTTTGACCATATTATATGAAATTCCTGACATTATTAATTGCTATATTTACTATACTAGACGATTTTGGAAAAATATAGTGTATATATTTATTTTATTTACTTTTTATTCACCTTGGTCATATAGTATGTGTTTTGATGCATATTTAATTTTAATTTTTTTGGACGACATACTATATTAGGTCCTTTTTGGTCAAATTTTGGCGACATACCAAAAATGTTTTTTTTACTTTTTGAATTTTTCTTCACCACATTCATATTTGAGCGTTTTGCATGTTTTTATTAATCTTCTGAATGTTTCAATTTTTATTTTTTTTACTTTTTTCACTTTTCTTCATCATGGTTATGTAGTTGTGCGTTTTGCATGTTTTTATGCATGTTTTTATTTTTTTTTACTTTTTTGGAATTTTGGGACAACACTATACTATAACGTTTTGGTCAAACTTTGGCAAAATACAAAAAAAACTTTTTTTTTCCACTTTTCTTCACCATGGTTATTTAGTGGAGCGTTTTGCATGTTTTTATGCATCCTTTGAATTTTTATTACTTTTTTGAAATTTTGGGATGAGATACTATACTATAACATTTTGGTAAAGTTTTGGCAAAATATGAAAAACTTTTTTTTTTTTTTTTACTTTTTTCGCTTTTCTTCACCACAGTTATAGTGGAGCATTTTGCATGTTTTATGCCTCTTTTTATTTTTTTTTATTTTTTGACTTTTTTGAAATTTTGGGACGACATACCATTCTATGACGTTTTGGTCAAATTTTGGCGAAATACGATTTTTTTTTTTTTTTTTTTTTTACTTTTTCACTTTTCTTCACCATGGTTATTTAGTGTAGCGTTTTGAATGTTTTTAGGCATGTTTTGAAGTTTTTAATTTTTTTGGGGCTTTTTTGACATTTTTGGACGACATACTATACTATGACGTTTTTGTAAAATTTTTCACTGTTCTTCACCATGGTTATATAGTGGAGCGTTTTGCATGTTTTTATTATGATTTTTTTTTTTTACTTTTTCACTTTTCTTCACCATGGATATTTAGTGGAGCGTTTTGCATGTTTAATGCCTCTTTTGATTTTTTTTTTTTTTTTTTT
>JAFBJU010001030.1:0-14867 GCA_016785305.1 Colistium nudipinnis
TTTCGATCCATCGACCTCTGGGTTATGGGCCCAGCACGCTTCCGCTGCGTTGGTGAATACTAATCATTTAGCAGGAAAACTATATAGTGAGTATCTTAGTGATATAAAGGTTTAAGAAGTATTCAAGATATAAGTATAAACAGTATTCAATTATAAAGGTATAAAGGGCTATGCTTATTTGATTATAATAATTCCACAGTTGTAGAAGGAGGAGCATGCACAGCTGTGTGTTTGTGTGTGTGTGTGGGGGGGGGGGGTGTGTCAGTGATGAGGCAGAATATGCTAGGATATGAATTGCCAATACTGCCCAAGTGGCTGGTTGATATGGAACTGTTGAAGGATGTATTTTTGGCGTGTGTGTCTGCCTGGTATGCAAATGTGGTCGTCAGAGGGAGTGAGACTGCTGACAGCTTGTTCACCTGTGCCTCATTAAACATCACACAGTAGATCAGTGGAAAGACTCAGTGCTCGTCTCAGAAAGTAAAATAAAACTGGCCACAATATTTATTTCATTGCCAGGCTAAACATAAGTTCATTGGGAGACAAAAAACAATGTCCTCACTAGAAATCAAACTAAATTCTTAACATTCTTCGTATAATTCTTTTAAAAATGTTACATTTTAGGCCTCCCTAGTAACACACCAAAACAGGGAAACAATGGGAACTAAAATGGCATATGATAAGAGGTTTCAGATAAATACATAAATCATTAAGCCATTAACTAAAATAAACCCAGACTGAAAGCTCACTTGATGATCCTGATGAACTCATAGGCCAGTAGGGCTACTCTTTCCCTACAAAAAATGCACCGGTGTCCAGCAGAAAGAGCCAGATGCATCTCATTTTGGCTCCTGTTATGGAATGATTGTCAGAACATCATCAGATGAACCAGTTCATTTGTGAAGCAGGGAGGATCACAGGCCCACAGCCTGAGGAGCACAGCAAAGTACTAGTTCATTCTCCTTTATACGAGAATTTAACAATCGGAGTAGGTTTGGGTGTGCATGTGTATATGCAATAATTCCCAGTGAGCTGGCTACAATTCATTGGTTTGTGTGATGAATATGAATTTTAATTATAAATAACAGGTGTGATTGGCATTAATGCTGATGTTGAAGAAGAGGTCACCTGTTTGTGTTGGTCCAGGTGGGGGCAGAGCCCATTAAGGCAGCGACTGCAGTTACCCATGAATATTTTAATATTTGAACCTTGTCTCACGTTGCCTTTAGTCAAACACCCATCTCACCGCCTGCCACTCACAGCAAAGGATTAAGCAAGAGGAAAACTAAAGAGTGGAGCAGAAAAAGACGGCTGAGTGAGGGGCCCGAGGAGAGAGGGGCTGAAAGCTCCTCACAGCCACTCACAAACAGAACGAAAAACCCTGGCGGACCGCGGTCCGGGTCCGGACCCAGAAGCCGTCCCATACGGACCCGGACCTACAGCCAAAAACTAAGCTTATGATTTTAAAACCTGACGGCGCACTTCTATTTTAACCGGCGCCGCTTTTGTAGTCTTTACGGTAGTGGTTGAGAGGCTGAGGAAACGCACAGACCAATTGCATGCGAGTTAAGCCATACCACGTGATACTACTCAGCCAATCAAGTCTCTGCATTCTCGGAGGTAAACAATTCGACTATACAGTGCAGACAGATGCGAGAGTTAGAGGCGGAGAAAGAGAGAGAAACAGACGATTGAGACGGAGAAAGAGAATAATAAGGAACAAATAGCGTTCTCCAAAAAAAGGAAAGTTGACAGAGGAAAGAGCAGTTTGGAAGAACTGACCCTTCCACTTTCTGACTCCAATTGGTCTCGGAGACAGCTTTCCATGGTCTGAGGAAAGTAGCCCTGTACATCTTGACCATGTTTGGCTCCACATACAACTGCGAGGCAGCTTTCTGCACAATGAACATAATCAAAACGAAATATCGTTCCAGGCTCACCAATGAGCACCTCCACATGTGTATGAGAATGGCCCTGACTCCATTCAGACCCAGATTTAAAATCCTGTCAGGACAAGCTAGAGCTCAATTCTCTCACTGAACAAAAAAGTGGGGGAGTGGGAAATAAGAGGGGAAGAAAGTGAAGTGTTCAATTGTTAAGATGTTGTGTTATGGGATTTATGGGATCTGAAATTAAGCACTTTATTTGAACATGCACAAATTTCACATTGTATTTATTTTCTCTTATTTTGAAATGCACCCCTATTTTATATATTTTTTATTTAGTTAATGAGAGTTTGTTCAGTTTTATGTTATGTGCCAATAAATCCTGTCAAAAAGTGTTTATATTGTATTGAATTCATTTGATTTGACAGTCAGTTATTGATTACATGCAGATACAACGATACAATGAGGCTACTTAAATATATATATATATATCACTAAATAGTTGGACATTATGATCTTCTGGACCTTTGCTTCAAGAAATGTTCTCTAACTGGACCTCTTTAAATTTTAGTTGAATACCCCTGGTTTAGAGGGATGGGAAAGGAAAGGAAGAGACTGAGAAAACAAAAGCCAAAGTACCAGGGTAACCCCCACAAACATTTACAAGGGGTAGAAAAGGGGGAGAGAAAAAGGAGGAGTCTTTTGATAAATAGTTGGGTTGATGCATTCCAAAACTGAGATATTTGTCTGTTATAAATATACTGTGGATTTTAAATGTGGAGAGAGTGGCAAAATCACAAGCATCTATGTGTTTGCTTGTAGGAAAAAGTGTCCTATCTCTTGTAAACCAGCAGTCCTCAACTTTTTCGTCCAGCGAACTGGTTTAATATAATACAATATTTTCACGGACCGGCCATCAAGGTCTGGCGGAGAAATACGACGAAATAAAATAATAAGCCAAGATAAAAACAAATATGCGACACGTCTTGATGTGTGAAGAGGCACAGATGGATGTAGTTGGGGGAGAATACGACAATTTTACATGATAAAATATCTTTCAGTCCCTGACAATCAATCAAATGGAAATATATATATTTCCATTACATACATATAGTATATATTTATAATATGTGCTACGGTCGTGCGGTCCCCCTTCTTCCTCTGCGTTAAGCCACGCGTCTTGCCCGTCTCTCCTAAGGGCCTAAGGAGTCGTCGTCTGGGACGCACCTGTGGAGGTCTGAGGTGAGGGTCATATGATATCGGAACACGCAACCAAGCATGGATGCGCCTGTCTTTGTTTGGTCGCTCTCTCGCTGTGTAGCCGCAGAGAGTGATATGATGCTCCGGCTTAGTTACATTGAAAAGTCTAGACCCCGGTTATAAGACGACCCCTCTTTCTCAGGAAGGAAAATTATTATATAAAATATTCAGGTCAATACGGTACTAATAATTCTTTCTGTGCGGCCCGGTACCAAATGACTCACAGACCGGTACCGGTCTGGGGCCCGGTGGTTGGGGATCACTGTATGTAGACAACTCTGCTGCGTGCAAGTTTGTCTGAGTTTCTAGTTTTTTATTTATTTATCTCTCTCTCTCTCTGTTTTTTTCTTTGTCTTATCTGCCAAACACACCTACATTTATACCATGAGTTTTGGCAAGCTGTTCTGTATTAATAGAGGTATTAAGAGGCACTGAAGGGTGCGGGGTTGGGGAGTGAAAAAGGAGGGGACAAACGAGGCTGTAAACTCACTGCAAAGTCCAAGGCTGGTTTCCACCTTCCTAGATTCACGTGTGCATGTGTGTGTGTGTGTGTGTGTACTCTTGTAACGCACACAGGGGTCATCCCAGAGGTTACTACTTCCTTTTTCTCTGTCATGTTACTTACACACATTTTCTATATACAGTAAAGAAAGGTGCATATCAAAGGGCAAGTTTAACGTACTGCCAGCATCCATTATATTGATACCAGATGGATAGCGTCTAGCGAAATGGCCTTCCTCCTTTAAGGCAACCTTATCTTGCAGTTGTCCTGGATGAAGCTTGGCTGTATGTTCTTGGATAGTGAAATGTGAAGGTGCAGTGTTGGTGAGTGAGAGTTCCTAGTTTAGTTTGTCCTCACTGCATGGCAGAATGGGTCCTTAAACCGCATCTACAGATAACAGATGCTTAAGGCCCCTCATTTGAAACTGTTTTCCCTCCAGGTGTTCATGTCTCATTTTGAGGAGCTTGTTGCTGAGCTTTTTTCCCGTCCTGTCATGGCTGCCTCACTACTCAATCAAAGAAAAACAAATTGGGAGACCTGTGGTGTCTGGGGCCGGGGTCAATATCCTTAGCTGCTATCGGGATCAATCATACATGAAGTGAAGGAATAGAATATATTGGCACACAAGGTTGTTTGCAGAGAAGAGGAAAAATATTGTAATTCTCTTTTAGCAATAGATTTAAAATGCACCAGCTGTGCATTCATAGTGAGCTGTTTAGCCCCACCTTTATTCTTCTATATCATGTCGTTAAGAGTCCCTCTGGTGTTTTGTCTGTACACCTCTTATATATGAACATATGATCAATTACTTCATCTTGATTGGTGACCATTTATGTGGATCTGCATCAACACATTTTAATAGTCAAATCCGAGTTATTTCAAAAACCTAAATTCTATAATTATTCATTTAAATTACCATCATCAAGTAATAAGTACAATTAATGGTAGTATTTGTGTGTCTTTTTATGTGTGACTGGCAAATTGCTGTCGTGGTCATAACGATTGGGTCTGTAAGAGCTAATGTGGAGTTGCTTAGCAACTCTAGCGAAAGAAGTCAGATTGATGTGGAAGCAGCCAAATTAAATGGGACTGCACAACTCACCTTCTTCTGTGGCCTCATACACACATGCACGCTACACGCGATCACGCACCCATGCACACACACACTCACACACACACACACACACATGTGATGATACAACATTATGCCCTCAACACTGCAGATCAAGGCCCGTTATGGAAAACAGTAGGAGAAAAAAAAATCCCTGCACAGCTTTATTGCATCGTAACTGTCACTTTTACCATTAACGGCAGGACTCATCAATATAGGATGAGTTATTTTTCTCACATTAAGTGGTTTTAATGAAATGTTGAATGTTTTAAAGAAAAATAAAGACATTGTAGCCTTTAGTAAGACATCTGTTAATGAATTAAAGCATCGGCACCATTTTGCACCAATATTAAACAGTGAACCTGATTCTTGCAGCACATGCCACCATGGTCTCTTTGTGTATTTATTTTGAAATTACCGTTGTTATTTAGCTGTTTGAGTACACCTGCGTCTTGTCTTCAGTGTCTTCATTTTGTTTTCTCCTCAGTTAATACACTATTTTGTGTGAGAGAGAGATACCCTTTTTACAGCATAAGTGGACCATATATTCAGAAATTCTTTATTGATTGGTAGGGAAAATTGGGATACTTCCCCTTTTGAAAGTTTTCAGATGCTTATGTAAACTAACGCTCTGTGAGTTTGTGTGTTTCCACAGCTCCTACTGTATGTACCGTGCAGGGGTGGTGTGTGTCGCTGTTTGTTTTGACCCCTGTAATCCGAGACTACATCACATGTGTGAGTGTGTTTGTATCTGTGTGTCTGTATGTCTGCATGTGATCATTCTGCAGCTGCTATGGATGACTGGAATACCTGCGCAGAGGCATACTGGTCTGCTGACTTCTGCTTGGGTCCAATGAAGCATTGTGTCATAGTAACACACACAAACAGTCACACAAACAAGCTTCAACACTGGTGAAAGTTTCCACAGCTAAGACTTTGAAGCCAAATTCTGTAATGTGGGAGATCTTTGACCTCTGTGGGTATAGAGTCCGAGGAAGTTTCTCACACTGGTTGAATTTATGAGTCTGCTGTAAATTGTGCACACTATCCTGTGTTTTATATCCATATCCTTAGCCAAATGGATATATATTACTGTATATGATGCACATACTATTTTAGTTCAAATTCAACAACCACAGGTCCAGTGAGGCTTTGACAGTGTGCTATTGGCTTGGATGCTGATTTGCATGATTGTATGATGCTGACAAAATAACTTTTACAGGTTTAGGACTACATTCAAAGGTGTTAGTGGTTAAGGATGGAAATGAAAGTATTGTATAATATTGTGTATATATTAGAATAATGAAAGGAAGCTTTAGGAAGACCTGATTAATGTATACAATCATTACAAATCCCCACATGCAATAAGAAATCTGCACCTGTCCACTGATTAATTATAAAGCATTTTCTTATTGAATTGTTGTATATCTTTCAACGTTTGGCTAATGTGAGTCCGATATTCACCACCATTCATAAAACTT
This sequence comes from Colistium nudipinnis, assembly GCA_016785305.1. NCBI lineage: Eukaryota > Metazoa > Chordata > Actinopteri > Pleuronectiformes > Rhombosoleidae > Colistium > Colistium nudipinnis. The sequence goes on from JAFBJU010001030.1 coordinate 6,241, forward strand.
TCATAATCTGGATTGAATGGTTTAATGGCTGTGGAAAAAAAATATGTTTTTACAATTGTCTACATTTTAGGGAGACTCCTATAAGCCTCAAGTCAGCAAATAAATGTTGTTATTGACAAAGGGTACAAGTTTCATAATTTTCTAATCAGCAATCTTACGTCAATCGTGAGTTATTACTATTTCAGGGCCAACATACAAAGGCGTACACAAATGAGTACCCATGTTAAATGAGAGTGCAGCTCAGAAATAATGTGGAGCCATCAGAACCCCACTCTCAACAATGATTTCAAATAGCACAGCCACACATCACACTTTTTCTTCTTCTTCTTCTTATTTGACCCAATTTGCTTCAGAATTCCCCTTTGAGGAATCACAGTAAAAAAAACGTTGCAGGGAGGGTCAGTTTTTCCCAGTGAATGACAAAGTTCTTGTTCAATATAATCTATACAAACGTAAGCGATACATGCTCTAATCAAACATGTTGTATGTAAGTCAATGAACTGAACAGAGTCACTTTTACTTGTATAAGGTGACTGCAGTGGAAAAATGTAAATCAATGATTTGTAAAGCAGTTCTCAGACCTGAATTCCAGGAAATCTCCTGTAAATTTGGTCTGCACATATTCCTGAGTTTGCATTTAAAGAATACTTGTTTTTATCTCTCTCTGCATTAGGACCCCCTGGGTCTGTCTAACACCATCAGGAGAATTCTTCAGTGCTTCTCAGCTGAGGTGTGTCTAACCTTCTGCCATACTAAGTCCATTATGTAACTGTTTAATCCTCCTGAATGCAGATGGCAGATCTAGTATCAGCATTGATGACTCTGACCATCCTGTCAAAGATAAGTCATTTCTTTGAGCAATTGCCAAAGGTAAAGTGCATCTCTGATAACAAATGTGATTTATATTCACCACGTAAGTTGTAGACCAAGGGCTCCAGAGTACAAAGCATTGCCTGGAAATGATATGATTGTGGGGAGCAATGTGAATAAAAGTCTGAGTTTGCATTTTTCCAGCTTGTTTGTTGCTGTCCATAAACCACCACACAATTATGATAAAATAACAGAGCATATGAGTGAAGATATTTTCAGAAATGCCATGTCATACTCAAGCTGGTCGAGAGTCCTTGTCACAATGATTCACATGTTGTGAGCCAGTGTTCAGTTAGGAAGCCTTGCTGTGGATTCCAGGCATTGCTGGTATTGACCAGTGAGGTGAAACTGCAGGGATACTGGCTCAGGTTAAATAATATGCAAACTTTAGATGTACTGTACAATTTTGCAGTTTGCAGTTAGTCACAGAGGCAAAAAAACGTTAACACTCTGCTTGCGTCCATCTGACGTCAGGCTTTAATACACCTCTTCAAAACCAATACAAAAATAAGCTTTTGGCTAAAACAATTCTGTTCTATTTTTACCTGCCAAATCTGCCATCTCCTCCTCCAACCCCGTCTCATAATATTACTGAGAGTCCAAAAATAAACATTTCATAAAATCAAAAATCATACACAAAGCTGTGATTGCATTCTGAGAGGTTGCTTTTGTAGGAGGTGCATGGAGAGGTGGAACGTTCATAACTCCAGCGGCACAGGTTGAAACTGTGATACAAATACAAAATAAATAATAATAAAATGTCATTTAATAATGTAATGCCTGATAATGCACACAGGTCTTCCTTCACCTCCAATTAAACGAGGGTTGACTTTGATGCTTTATCGGTTGTGGTGAGATAGATCCGATTGACTTTATCAGACCCCTGATTATCTTTGCTGATTGCAGAATGTGGATGTCTAACAAATCTAAACGTTTATCAGTGTGACAACACAGTCAGTAATGAATCATTCACAGCTTGTCGTGTGTATGGCCATATACACTTAATTTCAGTTGACACTGCAGCCATGTGAATGCACATCAACACAGTAAGCATTTGATGAGACCCAACATTGCTCGATCATTGTTCGATCTGAATAGGTTTAAGCTGTTTTTATACAAATCCAAAGTTTTTATTAAAACAATAGGGATGATTTTAAACAGTGGCTGTATTATGTAAACTGAAAATAAGTCAAAAAACACATTAAATTCTCTGTCTTTATAGGCTCCGTGACCCACTTTGAGTGGTTTCACTGGCTCACGGCCGAAATGCTCCAAAATAAATCTCTGAAAACTGAAACCCACCATCTGTTCCACATCAAAACACTGAAACCATCATGTAGTATGCATTTGGTGTTTGTATTAGCAGTTTACAGTAGCTAACATGCTCATATGTCACATGCAGCACATACACACACACACAAAAAATGTGTAAGTATACGCATACTAATAATATGAGAGGTTGTGGTTGTGTTTTATCATATATTATCAAATTCTATGAATTTGTTTTAATGTGTTCCTAGTGATGAACACAAATGCATATCTAAACCTTTTTACCGGTTCTCCTTCTCTTCTTTCTTATTTTTGTTAAACCGGGCACCTAATGTTTTAGAACATTTATTTTCCATGTCTTTGGCACTTGTAAATGAATGATCCAAGAGAAAGACCAAACCAGTTCAGTATCTACTTTGGTTAAACTAAAATCATCCTGTAACTACCTCTCAATAATTAATTCTTGTTGTACTCTTTTGTTTTGGCACACAGCACTTGCTGCTGTAGTTAAAGGTGTGATAATCAATGCGGCAATGATCGTTGATTAATATACCTGTATTACATATTGTTTATGACTCTTAGCATGGAATTGGCAGGTTTAAAGGCTATAGGTTTGTATCAAATTTGTATTTGTTATGCTTTTATAGATCATCTTGTTGAAATGTGCAATTTTATGATATATAAATGTTTCTATAAACATTTTAGGCAGGACAAAATTATAATTGTACAACAGCTACCTGGTGTATCCACTCTGTGACTTGTATCGTGAATAAGAGGTGTTGAAAGTCAAAAAAACATGTAAACAAGGATGTACAGTGTCCTTAGGCAGATATGTTGTTTTGTCTACTTAGTTAACCAATAATTAAGAAGGCAGCCCCTTGACCTGGTGTGTAATCGTAAGTAGAACCTGGATGAGTTGGCGGAAATGGCTAACTAATCTAATCATAACATATAACCGATAAATAAGTCATATATTAATGCAGGCATTGCAGCAATACCAATATTCAAATGAGCTCTTATTCGTTTAGTTTACTATTTTCCTGTGTACATGAAGCAAGCTCTGAACTCACGTAAGACATGCTGGTTTAATTTTAGTAATTTATTCAAAGAAGGTACACGATTGACTGTATAAATTAACAAACAAATAAATATATAAATAAATGATCATAGTCAATAGTGACGTAACTACATTTGTCATTATAAAACAAACACAGAAATGCACGTTACCTGTTCATAGTGTTTGGACCTTTGCCCCCGGTCCACTTGTCTTATCTTCCTTGCTCTTCGAGGTCTTAAAACAAGCACTGATGAAGAGAGTACTCCAATACCGAACCTTCGTCTCATGTGTCGGCTGCAACTACTGCAGGAGAACTGCCAACTTTGGCTTGGATCCTCTTGGATCTAATGGAAATCTCTCCTGCAGATTCAGTTTGAAACCTGAAAACACATACAGGATTAATTCTTTATAGGAGGACATGTGACATTTCTATTATTGGAGGACCTTTCTCTTTCTTCGTTCATTCCACCAAAGACAGGAGTTCAGGATAGAGGAAATTCACAAATAATTTGCATTGTTAATGCTTCAGTGGATTCTGGGCTTTTTGGAATAAAGCTGAAAAACTTTTGGAATGAGTTTGGAATAAAAACCTTTTTTTAATCAAACTGAAACACAAGGTAATCGTGTTTGAACATTTTTTCAGACCCTTTACTCACATGTGGGGATTAACTGTCAAACACGAAGAACTGTATTTTTTCTTCAGCTAAAATGTTGCTTTTTCCAAAAAAACACACGCTTCTTTAAGCGTTCTTATTTTAATTCTTACTTATTGAAACATAGCATCTGTACTTTTACAGTCATTGCACTTTTGAAAATGTTGGAAGAGCTAAGGATCTTTTTTTGTTGATGTTACAGCAGGAGCTAGTCATGGAGGAAGGGACACGGATGAGGTGCAGCATCAATGGGAAGATCCTGGACGAACAAGCTGTGGATGAGATGGCAGAAAAATCTGAGTCAAAAGCATCTCTCTGTGACAAGGTCAAAAAATCAATGAGGTAACGTTCCATGCATCTAATCTATTGGGCATAATCTCTCTCTTTCACATTCAGACCTTTGACCTTGTATTTCATACACATTTCTGTATATGTATGTATTTATTCCCTTTATATATTGTATTCTTGTTATCGCACAACCATTGTTGAACTTTTACTCTTCATAATACATTTGATCTGTCTTCCTACATATAGTTTGACCTTTCATACCCATTATACCTTTATTTGACAATAACCGGTGAGATAAGCGATATTGGCTTTTGACTATTAAATAAAATACTATTCGAATGTTTCCGACCATGGATTTAGCTGTTGTCAGCTCAGAGACTTAGGTCCATCTCACAAACATTTCTTGTGTCTCTTTTCACATTGTTTTTCACTGTGACACAAAAACCCAGGTGTACTGGTCCCCGCTTGAAGAGCTGCCTGCTGAGTAGTATTCCTCTTTTATCATGGCTGCCCCGTTACTCGATCAGAGAGAACGCCCTCGGAGACCTGATTTCGGGAATCAGTGTGGGGATCATGCAGCTGCCACAGGGTAAGCATGGAGCTTCAGAAGACACAGAAGCAGTGAGGGATTTGGAGATTTAAAAAAAACAACGTGTTGCTGTGGTGTACCCCTGCTGGATTGTAATATTACACAATGTCTGTATAATAACTCTTTCCTGTAAAAATAACTTTTTACAGGTATGGCCTATGCCTTGCTGGCATCTGTTCCTCCCGTCTTCGGCCTTTATTCCTCCTTTTATCCTGTGCTCATTTATTTCATCTTCGGCACATCCAAACACATCTCAATAGGTTTGTACCTCCACACGTTGATGCATCTATCTGCACAAGTAGGAATAAATATAGATATAGATATAGATATATATTAGCACTGGGCAGCGGTTAATTTTTTTTATTGCAATTAATTGCATTGTAACTTTCGGTTTTGGGGATTTCATGCAGGGAAAAATGTGGGTCCTGAGGCAAGTCCAGTTGAGAACCACTGTGTTAGAGTGAGGTGAATAGTAGCAGAAAAAAAAGTACACAGCTGGGATTTACTGTGACAGGGAATTTTAGTCTGTGACGTCCATGTTTGTTCTGGATTACCTGATCTCAGTCAACAAAAGAAAAATAATACTTAAGCGATGCAGGTTGAGCAGTTAAACAATGACAACATTAACTGTATTTATCCATTCCTCCGACTTTACGGAGAAATTAGCTCTCATTGGTTGAGACGTGTGACACTGATCAACCACCCAATGCTGATCAACATCCTGCCCCTCCTGTGACCCATGGTCTATGGGTCACCATGGGTATGTGTATGCAGAGCCAGTGAGAGACGGATTTAAAAAAAAGCACTTAATGTGCGATAAAGTAATTGCAGGCGTTAATGAGTTAACGCGATAACACATTAACGTGCCCAGCATTAGAAAATATATTTATATACACACACACACACACACACATTTCGAATGAAAAGTGTGATCTGATCAGTCTTAAAGAGAATATGAGGATAACTTGCTTACAGACGCAGGAAGGGTTCAAGGAAAATGTCTTTTAGGATATCTAATTTATCTTTCTGTGACAAGCACAATGGGTGTTTATATGTGTGTTATACTTTCTTCAGGAGCATACGCGGTGATGAGTGTGATGATAGGAGGAGTGACAGATCGATTGGCCCCGGACTCCGACTTTATGATATGGGACAATGTGACCAACTCCAGTGTAATTGACATCATCTCCCGGGATGCGGAGAGGGTCAGAGTGGCTACAGCTGTCACGTTTATATCTGGATTATTTCAGGTAAATATTAACACAAACTGGACATAGTTTGGTCCATCTTGTTTGTGGACTTGACATGACATGCCCATCGTTATGTCACTGACCTGCAATCAATTAAAGTTAAAGTTATTATTCATTTTACTACTGTGATACTGTGATCCTCCGTGTTTCTCAGACTGTGTCATGTGGGTGCTGTAGATTCTGCTGGGTCTGGTCCAGTTTGGTTTCGTGGTGACTTACCTGTCCGAGCCTCTGGTCCGGGGTTACACTACAGGAGCTGCCATCCACGTCATTGTGTCCCAGCTCAAATATACCTTTGGTATCAGCCCTGCAAAATTCAATGGACCGTTCTCACTGATATACGTAAGTAAAGACACTACCACAGTTATCCATATGTTGTGTCGTTATTTAATCTTTGTTTAAAAAAATCTGAAAAATAGTCAAAACAATACCCAAAATACGTTCTGATATTTTGAGGTTACATGTTTTAATCTGCTTCTCTTGCCTCAAAATTCAATGACAATAAAGAGAGAAACCCAGCAAAAGTTTGAAAGGGAAGCTGAACAATGAACTGATAAAATAATCTGTGGATACTATCTGTTTAACTGTAAGAGATACTTATATAGAACTTTGACCTGTGGGCCTTACCATGTAAGGCAGGGTTTCTCAACCTTTTTCTGGCCAGTGCCCCCCTAACCACTATCCAAGTCCCTTACCGCCCCCCATCCAATACAATGTAGGAATGAATGTCTCCTCTGATTTTAATTTAGACTATTGTTCTATTTGTCTTATTATGATTAATATTCTTAGTGTTTATTATTTATATTACATATTAATTAATTGTATTTGTATTTAAATTCGTACATTATTTTACTAATTATTAGACTGCTATATAATGGTATCATAAAAACTACTTATTATAAATAGCTTTACCCAGGGAGCAAAAATGCCAAGAAAATAGAAATATTATTCAGGAGTGTTGAAAAAAAAAATCTAGATTAAGATGTTTGAAATTCAAACTATATTTGGTGTCACTGGCTGCGGCCAATCTTGCACATAAGCATTGTTTAGGGAAGGAATTAACCCAAGGCAGAGACTCTCAACAGCATAGTGGTGGATTGTACTATAGACTCATTTGCAACGATTTATAATAGGAAAAACAGCGTACCTGTTCTACCAAAAGGTTACTTCCGCCAAAAGCGTGCGGGGAAGACTTCTAAAATATATATTACGAAGCTTTCACATCAGAATCTCCTAGTATGCACTGCCTCAAGTACATCCGATAATGCTATAATATATATGCCTCCGATAGCGCACCTGTTCTTACACATGGTGCACATCTGACGCAAATCAGAATATTAACTGATTGATTTTAAGGCATGCTGGGAAGTCTCCGCCAGCACACAGTTCCCAGCATGCATATCAAAATCTCAGCGTTGGCAACCCTCACCTAGAGCATGTAATGCTTAACAATATATCCTCAATATTCATTCACTCTACTGCAGCGCTTCGCTACGCCGTTACAATGTAAAAGTAAGTGTCGCTGGGTCTCAGCACGTGCTACTAAACTAGTATTTAATCAATCGGATAGGCAACACCAACATTTTTAGCTAACGTAAATGTAGATTAAATACTTGCTCCTTACGAAATCAATATTAACAGCACCCGCTTACCAGCTCTGAATGCCCCCTGGGTGGCGCTTCCGGCCCAGTTAAAAACCCCTGCTGTAAGGCAATATGAAAACAAAGGCTGTGTTGATAGCCTGTTTGAGACAACTTGACTCCATTAAAAGTATCTAATCAATAATCCTGCTTTACCTCTCTTTCCAGACAGTGATAGAAGTCTGTCATCTCATTACACAGACCAACATTGGTACTCTTGTGGTCAGTATTGTCACCATAGTCTGCCTGATCTTGGCCAAGGAGCTCAATGCATGCCTGAGTAAAAAACTGCCAATTCCTATACCTGTTGAGTTGCTCGCGGTGAGTATGCAGGGATGTCATTTCACTCGACACGCACACACACACACATACTAACTCATCTCTCATTGTTTGCTTCTTCAGGTCGTTATTGCTACAGTAGTCTCCTGGCAAGTCAACTTAGAGGAGAAATATGGAGTGGATGTGGTGGGAACTATTCCTTCAGGGTGAGAAACGGAGCAAGACCTGTCGAAAAACCGAAATTAATGTTGACTGCAGTGTGAAATATTCCTAATGTGCATTGTTTTCTACTTTTTTGTTTTTTTCATAAGCCTCCGGCCTCCTGTTCTCCCCACTTCCCGTCTGTTTGGTCAGGTGATAGGGGACGCCTTTGCTCTAGCCGTGGTTGGCTATGGCATTGCTATTTCGCTGGGAAGGATCTTTGCCCTGAAATACGGATACAAGGTGGACAGCAATCAAGTATGTACAAGAAAGATGGATACAAAAGGTGAACGGATTGTTTAATATTGATGTGCTGCATATAAATACATTTTCCATGGCATTAGGAGCTTATTGCCCTCGGTCTGAGTAACTCGATTGGAGGAGTTTTCCAATGTTTCGCCATCAGCTGCTCCATGTCTCGCAGCATGGTCCAGGAGAGCACAGGAGGGAAAACTCAGGTTGGTGAAGGCCAATTGAACAATACATTTAATATATATGTATATATATGTGTATATGTGTATATATACTGTA